>CAUYPK010066773.1:0-143567 GCA_963574355.1 Loris lydekkerianus | reverse complement strand
TAGTCAGGCTCGGGAAGTTGCACTAGGCCTCAGGCACATGGCAGGGCCCAACAATTCCCTCTTGTTTTTTGTATGGCGGAAAAACATAGCCCCTGTCTTAGGTTGCCTGCTCTTGCAGTTTCAGTCTTACCCGTCATGGGTGAAAGTAATTTTTCATTAAACTTTTGGATTTATACCTCCATAATCTAGCATTAAATGTTGTAGTAGAAAATCCCAATGTCAGTCAAATTCTTATTATTTCACATGCAGTCTATTTTATCTTCTTTAGGAGCTTTTTTATTTTTGAGACAGAGTCTTACTTTGTCACCGTTGGAAGAGAGCCCTGTTATCACAGCTCACAGCAACCTCAAACTCTTGGGCTCAAGCAATTCTCTTGCCTCAGCCTCCCAAGTAGCTGGGACTGCAGGCATCCGCCATAATGCCTGGCTATTTTTTGGTTGTAGTTGTCATTGTTGTTTGGTAGGCCTATGCTGAATTAGAACCTGCCAGCTCTGATGTATGTGGCTGGGAGTCGCTGAGCTACATGCGCTGAGCCAACGCCCAACTATTTTTTTTTTTTTTGCAGTTTTTGGTTGAGGCCGGTTATAACCCACCGCCCTACTTCTTTGAGCCACAGGCACCGCCCAACAACACCCAGCTATTTTTAGGGATGTCTCGTTCTTGCTCAGGCTGGCCTCAAACTCATGAGCTTAGGCCATCTACCCGCCTTGGCCTCCCAGAGTGCTAGGATTACAGGGTGTGAACCACTGGGCCCAGCCCAATATTCCAGAATTTATTTGGGAGATTGCTGAATCTTATTAGCTAACTAGTTTCTACTACATTCTCTTCAAGTACTATGAACTTACATCTTCTTATTCCTTTATTATTATGTTATTATTTTCCAGACCACTTTGTCACATTAAGTTTTCTTCCTCCTTAAGTTTTATAGGTAATGAGTTAAGAGACAGATAATGAAAAAAATGGCTACATTTTAGAGATTTTGTAAAGTTTCTTGGTTCTTGGTCTGCCCACCTCTCTCCCTTCCTTGACTATAGTATTTGATTCCTTTGCTGAGAAGGTACTGTAGCTAGGTTTGTCCTTCGTTTAGTTTATGTGAACTGGCTCTAATATAGTCGCTGGTAACCATTTACCTTGCTACAGGAGAAGAGACAAAAACACCCTCTGTATTTTCTTGAGACGGAAATTACTAGTGGAGTGCTGATTTTCACACTTTGGAATGGAGGTCCTTTTGGAGTCCATTAGCTAACACATGGATGCCCAGTCCCTGACCCAGCCCAGGTCTACTCAACCTCAATATCTAGGGATGATCAACCTTATGGCCCACTGGAAGGGGGATGATGAGTAATGAATCTCAAGGGATGTGGAGTAGTGGCAGTCACCATGGGAAAGGAAATCAGGCCTCTGTTGAAAAGAAGAACATCAGGCCTGAGGATGGGGTCAAAGTTCAGAAACAGTGCGTGAAGGTCACAGTAACTGAATGTCCTGTAAAGTTGGTCAACGCTTTTATGTTACTAGAGGTTCAGAGAAATAGCCTATGAACTTCAGTACTAAGTACAAAGGACAGCTTTGCTCAGAGAATATCCAGAAAAATGTAACAATTTATGATTTTAAACATATAGCAAATATAAATCAAGGGGAAAGTATTTAAATACCCTGTTTTACTGTCTAACCTTTGCTCCATAGAACAGTTATTTTTATCCTTCTATTTCCCTATAGTTCAATGAGACCAAGAGCTCTTATTTCCTTTATACATACCCTGCGGCTTTTTAAGATAGCATTTTGCAATCTATAAGCATCTGATATGCAATCTATAAGCATCTGATAAATGCCTTTGGGAGGTGGCGGGGGACAGAGTCTCTCTTTGTTGCCTTCAGTAGAATGCCCGAAACTCCTAGGCTCAAGTGATCCTTTTGCCTCAGCCTCCCAACCAGTTGGGACTATAGGCACCCGCCACAATGTCTGGCTATTCATTTTAGAGATAGGGTCTTGCTCTTGCTCAGGATGGTCTTGAATTCCTGAGCTCAAGCAATCCACCCACCTTAGCCTCCCACAGTGCTAGGATTGCAGGTATCAGCCACCTTGCCTGGCCCAGATAAATGTGTTTTTAACTTAAAAAAAAAAAAAAGACTTATTTTTAAGTATATCAACCCCCCAGCAATTTCCTATTATCTTGTCTATCCATTTGTCCTTGGCAATACAGCATAATGTTGGAGTCTTAACTTTTAAGATTTTTGATTTTAAGGTTCAAATTTACCATAAACTGCATTGGCTAATTCCTTAGGACAGTATAAAGAGTCTGAAGAGCTGAACTGATTCAGGACACTGAATCCACAGGCTCACCTGCTAGCTTTGAATCCTTTCAACTTCTGTACAAAGAATGATTCAAGAACTTCCGCACACTGGTAAAAAGGGGAGTCACTTGGATTGTAGTAACGACAGTTATCAAATATTTTGGTCATATCTGCCACAAATTCTGTCAGCTTTTCATAGTATCGTCTTTGTACTCTTTCTTCCATGGTGGCAAGGTCTTAAAAACAAAATATAAAACATTTACAAAACATTAAAGTTCTTCCAAAGTCAATGTTTCCCAAAGTTGTGATTAATAAGGAAAAGGCCTACTGTCCCCACAGTCCTGAAACCAGGCTGATCCACCACCGCAAACTATTTTATAATTTGTAAAGACCATAGGAGAGCTTTCCAATTTTGTTTTTGATTGAGGTTCTGAATACAAATCCTGGTTGCTGTTAAGGTTCTATTACTTTCATTTAACTGCACTGAATAGCTAGCTCTTCACTCACCAACATGATTTATGCATATCTAAGTATAATAAATTTTTACATGTAAACAAGTATAGTGTTAGTGTATGTCAAAGAAAAGGTAAAAATCCAGATTCAACAACAAAATCTTTGTACTAGTCATTTGATGATCCTTGTGTTAGACTAATAGCATCATTTTGGTATCCTTATTCATTTTTCTTTTCTTTTTTTTTTTTTTTTGAGACAGCCTCAAGCTGTTGCCCTGGGTAGAGTGCTGTTGGCATCACAGCTCACAGCAACTTCCAACTCTTGGGCTTTAGCGATTTTCTTGCCTCAGTCTCCCAAGTAACTGGGACTACAGGCGCCCGCCGAATGCCCAGCTATTATTTGGCTGTAGTTGTCATTGTTGTTTAGCAGGCCTGGGTTGAATTTGAACCTGCCAGCACTGGTGTATGTGGGTGGCGCCTTAGCCGCTTGAGCTACAGGTGCCGAGCCTACCCTTATTCATTTCTATTGTTACCTTATACTTGTGATAAATGATACTGATTTAACCATTCATTACAGTAATGATATAAAGTGTCTACTTAAAATAAACGTAAGGGAAAAATATTACCTGATATATAACATTAGTATGTAATAGTAGAGGTAGTATGCAGAAATGAAAAAAAAATAATTAGGATGGTAGATAGGTGTGATATTGTGAAATACATATTTGTCCCCATTTCCTAACATTTAGCTCCTAAAACCCAGGATGTTTGGAGTGATGAGTGTGTTTCGTATGTTAAAGTGATGACTGGTGGCTGGCCACCAGAAAGACTGTGGCAGGATTAGAGGGTTAGGACTTTATTCCTCCTACCTAAGGCGAGCAGGAGTAAAGGTCAAGCTGATCACCAGTGGCCAAAGATGTTCAACCTCTTTTCTTCTCTGCCACACACCAAAAGAGCTGTCTTGGGCCACACATTAAATACACAAACACTAACAAAAGCTGATGGGGGTGGGGATCTGTTCACAATTTTTGTGATATCTGTCACCATAGATAAGCAAAAAAGTCCTCATATAATCAGCAGGGAGTCCATGGACTGTGAGTTGGACAATCCTACCTACATAATGCAGTTTCCATAAAATCCCAAAGGGAGGGGAGGCGGAAGGGAGATTGGTGTGCTTTCACCTTATAGGCACAATGTGAAGGTACATGGCACACCTCCTAGGTGAGAAACACAACTACAACAGGGACTTTACCTAACAAATGCGAACATTGTAAAATAATTATTTGTACCCTCATATTAATCTGAAATTTTAAAAAACAACAACAAAAGGACTGGGTTCAGAGAGCTTCCCAGTAGCAGAATACCTAGAGGTTCACGGAGTGCAGAGCCTCACCCCAGAGAGAATAACTGGTGTTCAACGGCAAGTATGTTTCCCCAAGTTCTGTGAGCTGCTCCACCAATTAATCAGACATGGGACCCTGACTTACAACTGGTAAGTCAGACGTACAGTGAAAACAATCTGGGGCCTACGGTTGGCATCTGAAAGAAGGGGCAGTCCTGCGGACTGAACCCTCAAGTGGCATCTGATGTCACCTTCAGGTAGACAGTGTCAGAATTGAATTAGAAAACACTCATCTGCTGTCCCCTGCAGATTGCTGGATTGGATCTTAGTGGGAAGAAATCTCCATACATAACTTTGGTGACCAAAGTTAACAGAAGTCTTCTGTGTTCGTTGTTGTAGTGTGAAAGCAGAGGAGAACTAGTTTGTTGTATCCTTTCAGAGGAGGTAAATGCTTTGGAATATGATTGCGCTAAATCTCCTAGAAATGGCTCAGTGCCTGTAGCACAGTGGTTATGGCACTAGCCATATACTCCAAGGGTAGCAGGTTCGAACCCGGCCGGGGCCAGCTAAACAACAGTGACAACTGCAACAACAACAACAACAAATAGCTGGGTGTTGTGGCGGGCGCCTGTAGTCCCAGCTACTTGGGAGACTGAGGTAAGAGAGAATTGCTTAAACCCAAGAGTTGGAGGTTGCTGTGAGCTGTGATGCACAGGGACTTTACCTAGGGCAATAAAGTGTGACTCTTTCTCAAAAAAAAAAAAAAAAAAAATTTCGGGCACAAATTGAAACCATAAAAAGTACTAGGAGACAGAACACTAAATATAATCACTAATTATACATTTAAATATGATTAAAATGGTAAGTTTTATATTACACGTCTTTTATTTTATTTTTCTATTTTTATTTCTTTAGAGACAGGAATTTGCTTTGTTACCCAGGCTAGAGTGCAGTGGGATCACCACAGTTGATTGCAACCTCAAACTCCTGGGCTAAGTGATCTTTGGACTACACGGGTGTGCCACTAAACGTGGCTAATTTTTATGTTTTTGGTAGAGACAAGATCTGGCTATGGTGTTGAGACTTGTCCTGAATTCCTGGCCTCAAGTAAACCTCCCACCTTGGCCTCTCAAAATGCTAGGATTATAGGCATGAGTCAACACAGCCAACCTTGTTTTATAATCTCATGTATATATAGTACAAACTCTATAGTTGACCACCTCCTTAAGTTGACCTAATTTTCATAGACCAGACATGTACCACATGTACTCAATATAAGTTCCTTATGTTGACCAGTTTGTTATAGTACCTTGGGTGGTCAACTTATAAAAGATTCTACTGTATACGTAATTTTTTTTTTTTTTTTTGGAGACAGAGCCTTAAGCTGTCGCCCTAGGTAGAGTGCTATGACATCATAGCTCACAGCAATCTCTAACTCCTAGGCTCAAGCGATTCTCCTGCCTCCGCCTCCCAAGTAGCTGGGACTACAGGCACCTGCCACAATGCTCAGCTATTTTTTTGTTGCAGCCATCATTGTTGTTTGGCGGGCTGGGCTGGCACCAGCTCAGGAATATGTGGCTGGCGCCTTAGCCGCTTGAGCCACAGGCACTGAGCCTATATATGTAACTTAATTTTTAAATTTTTTTTTTATTTTTAATTTCAGCTTGCTTATTCATCATTTTTCTTCATTTGAAGTTCTCTCTCTCTCTCTCTTTTTTTTTGTTCATTTTCTTTCTTCTTTTTTTCAATGCTTCCTCTGGTGATGCTCTGTCCCGTTGCCTCCCCAGTAGCTGGGATTAGAGGCCCACCACAATGTCTGGCTGTTTTTGATGTTAGTAGAGACGGGGTCTTACTCTGGCTCACTGCTGCCCATACTGGTCTCGAACCTCTGAGCTCAGGCAATCCACCCGCCTCAGCCTCCCACAGTGCTGGGACTATAGGCATGAGCCACCAAGCCTGGCCTATGTAATTTTTTGAGACAGAGACTTGCTCTGTTGCCTGGGCTAGAGTACAGTGGCATTGCCATAATTCTATTATTATTATTATTATTTATTTATTTATTTATTTTAGACAGAGCCTCAAGCTGTCGCCCTGGGTAGAGTGCTGTGGCATCACAGCTCACAGCAACCTCCAATTCCTGGGCTTAAGTGACTCTTTTGCCTCAGCCTCCCAGGTAGCTGGGACTACAGGCGCCTGCCACAATGCCTAGCTATTTTTTTTTTTTTTGGTTGTAGTTGTCATTGTTGTTCAGCAGGTCCAGGCTGGATTCAAACCCGCCAGCTCTGGTGTATGTGGCTGGTGCCTTGGCCGCTTGAGCTACAGGTGCCAAGCCCAGGCATTGTCATAATTCACCGCAACCTCAAACTCCCAGGCTCAAGTCACCCTCTTGCTTCAGCCTCCTGAGTAGCTGGGACAATAGGCACATGCCACTGTGCCTGCCTTTTTTTTTTTTTGAGACAGTTTCACTTTGTTCTCATAGCTCACAGCAATGTTAGACTCTTGGGCTCAAGCAATTCTCTTGCCTCAAGAGTACCTGTAGTCCCAGCTACTTGGTGGTACCCACCACAATGCCCGGCTAGTTTTAGAGGCGAAGTCTCACTCTAGTTCAGGCTGGTCTTGAACTCCTGAGCTCAGATAATACACCTGCCTTAGCCTCCCAAAGTGCTGAGATTACAGGTGTGAGCCACTGTGCCTGGCCTGCCTAATTTTTTAATTTTTTGTAGAGACACGGTCTTACTATGTTGCTCAGGCGGATCTCCAATTCCTAGCCTCAAGTGATCCTCCCACCTCAGCTTCTCACAGTGCTAGGATTACAGGCGTGAGCCAGTGCACACAGTCCTATATGATGGTTGTCCAAAAAGTATCAAGCCATGCATGGCTTTTTCATAATACATAGCTGGATACTTTCTGAATAGCTCTCATATATTTTAACACACACACACACACACACACACACACACGTCTTTGATAGCTCCAGTTTATGTATATATAGAAAAAAAATTGTATCAATGATAAGAACTACAATGTGCTTGATGAAATTACAAGCAAGACTTGGACACATCTATTCTGTGTAGATTCTTGTATGTTACACAGGAAAGCATGACTGCTTAACATATCCCAGCAGGACCCTGTTGTTTCAAACTTAAGTTCTGGGTACTTGCCGCTTGACTAAATTTTTTTTTTTTTTTTTTTTTTTGAGACAGAGTTTCATTATGTAGCCCTTGGTAGAGTGCTGTAGTATCACAGCTCACAGCAACCTCCAACTCTTGGGCTTAAGTGATTCTCTTGCCTCAGCCTCCCAAATAGTTGGGACTATAAGTGCCCGCCACAACGTCCGGCTATTTTTTGTTGTTGTTGTTGTTGTTGTTGCAGTTGTCAATTGTTGTTTAGCTGGCCCAGGCCAGGCTTGAACCCACCAGTCTCGGTGGATGTGGCTGGCGCCATAACCACTGTGCTACAGGCACCGAACCTGCTTGACTAATTTTAATAATAAAGTATGTGAGTAGCACTTGGACATTTAACAGGTTCCAACTGAATTAAATGATTATCTCTTTTAAAAAATTACTATGAGAACACGCAGTTGACTATTTATGTCTTGGAGTAGGGAAAAAGACTTAAGTGTGATACCAAAGGCTGAATTTATAATGATTAAGAGAGCTGAATCTAAGCTCAGCACCTATAGCTCAGCATGTAGAGTGCCAGCCACATACACAAGGGCTGGTGGGTTTGAACTCAGCCCAGGCCTGCCAAACAATGACAACTACAACAAAAAAATAGCCAGGCACTGTGGCAGGCATCTGTTGTCCCAGCTACTTGGGAGGCTCAGGCAAGAGAACAGTGTAAGCCCAAGAGTTTGAGGTTGCTGTGAGCTGTGATGCTACAGCACTCTACTGAGGGTGACAAACTGAGACTCTGTCTCAATTAAAAAAAAAAAAAAAGAAAGAAAAGAAAAAGAAAAAAGAGAGAGAGCTGAATCTTAAAAAAATTAAAAAACTTAGTTCATGGGTGGTGCCTGTGGCTCAGTGAGTAGGGTGCCAGTCTCATATACTGAAGGTTAGGGGTTCGAACCCGGCCTGGCCAAACTGCAACAAAAAAATAGCCAGGCATTGTGGCGGGTACCTGTAGTCCCAGCTACTTGGGAGGCTGAGGCAAGAGAATCACTTAATAAGCCCAAGAGCTGGAGGTTGCTGTGAGCTGTGACGTCACAAGCAATCTACCAAGGGCGATAAAGTGAGACTCTGTTTCTAAAAAAATTAGGTCATGAAGGCTATGCCCTACAAAAAATAAAAGAAGTTTAAAATGACAGTTTGCTAAAAAATTCACTATGAAACTTTTATATGTCCTTAGTACATAAAGAGTTCATAAATAATCCTGACAATAATTTGAATATCCTGAGGTAAAAATGGGTAAATGAATAGGAAAATTACCTAGAAAAAATTCAAACTAATTATTGAAGATATGCAAAGTTAGAGAAACACTTTCTTTGTCACATAAGCAAAAATTAAAAATTATAGGTGGTAACATCAGCCTATTAAAGGAGGTTACCTCTATGGGACGGTATGGAAGTGGTGGTGAAATTTTACTCTCCATCTCTGTAACATCTGCATTTGTACAGAACACACTGGTTTTGAAATAATTATTTTCAAAGATAAAAAATATCCCCTTGACTCAGTGTGGTGGCTCACGCCTGGAATTCTAGCACTCTGGGTGGCCGAGGCGGGTGAAATGCTTGGGCTCAGGAGTTCAAGACTAGCCTGAGCCAGAGCAAGACCCCACCTCTACTAAAAACAAAAAAAAACTAGCCTGGCCTTGTGGAAATACCTGTAGTACCAGCTACTTGGGAGACTGAGCCAAGAGGATCTCTTAAGCCCTGGAGTTTGAGGCGGCTGTGAGGTATGACGCCACAACACTCTACCTAGAGTGAAAGAGAAACCATCTCCAAAAAAAAAAGTACCCCTCAAGAGAGATAACACACAGTGAAACACAGTGTTCTTCAAGAGTGCAGAGAGAAAGCTTCAGATATACACTATTAGTGGAAATTGATTCAATTTGCTGGAGTATAATTTGGAATTCTCTGTTTTAAAGCCTAAAAAGTACACATAGCATTTAAACCAAAAATTCTAATTCTAGGGATTTTTCTATGAAAACAAACAAATGCAGGCACAATGACGAATGCACAAAGATGTTCACTGACAGACTATTCCACTAGCAAAACTGTGCATTCCGAAAGAGTAACACAGTGAGATCCCACAAAACATAGAAACACTGTCTGGGCGCCAGGGCTTCATGCCTGTAATCCTGTAAACTACTCTGGGAGGCCCAGGCAGAATAGTGTTTGAGATCAGGAGATCAAGATCAGTCTAAGCAAGAACAAGACCCTGTCTCCATTAAAAATATAAAACATGAGCCCAGAGTTGTGGTGGGCGCCAGTAGTCCCATCTACTTGGGAGTCTGAGGCAAGTGGATTGTCTGAACCCAGGACTTCGAGGTTGCTGGGGGCTAATCTGATACCACGGGACTCTAGCCTGGGCAATAGAGTGAGAATCTGTCCCAAACAAATAGAAAAATTGGCTGGCGTCATGGCATATAGTCCTAGTTACTCTATGGGAGTAACTAGCCCTAGTTACTATATGGGAGGCTGAGACAGGTGGACTACTTGAGCCTAGGAGTTTGAGATTGCTATGAGATAGGATTTCACTATACTCTAGCCTGGGCAACAGAGCAAGACTATTTCTTGAAAACCAAACCAAACCAAACCAAATCAAAATACCCTAAATTATACACAACTGAAAAATCCATTAATGGAGGTGATTAAATAATTTTAATTTCATACAGTTAAGAAGGATGTAAGTCAGTAACACAGCTGATGTGAAAAAGGTATTATTATTTACAACCTGTTAACCTTGTATTTTAAAACATTAATTCATATAAACCTATTTCTGTTTAAGAAAATAAAAACTGATCTTGTTGGTTCCCTCATGTCCTCAAAGGAAACTGCTATTTTAATACTATTTTCAATTAAGTCTGGTCTCTATCATTCCAGGTATTTTCTATGCATTTCTAAAAAACAATTATATACTTTTAGAAGATGTCTGCATTTACTACACAATCTCAGTTTTAACACACAGCATAGAAGAACACACCAAAGTGATGGCTATTCTCTATATGGATGGCCTACTGGTTCAGTGGGGAAGATATGAAAGGAACTCTTTAACTTTTTTGTTCCTAAATTTTCTATAATTAGGCTCTTATTTTTATCGGCAGAATTTATTGATTTATTTTAATAAATACCCCATGTACTTTCTTAAAAGAGATTACACAAATCTGAAATATGCACTCCTGCTATCTTCAACTGACAGTTGCTTGTTTCTTTTCAGTTTTAACTAAGTTCTCATTTATTTCCTCTTCGTGTTTCCTCCTCTGCCATCAAACACCACTCTTCCCTGAGCTGGCTTTAGAAACACAATTCTTTCATCAGGCGGAGGCGATGTTTGGCAACTTTTACCTGTGTTTTAATTTTTATAATTTATTTTGCAGATAAATTATTTTTTAATACAACCACTTATAGCTGTTCATCTTAATACAATTACCTGTGGATGTTATTACCATTTTATTCTGGGAAATAAGGCCATATTTATATTCTCTTCAATCTCTGTGAATCCATCAAATTTTCCTTTTCAATAAAAGAGGGAGAAGTAACAGGGAAGGAAGGGACTAGACCAGCCCCAACTCATTCACTGATTTCATTCTTTCTTTTATAAAGCTGCATGATATTCCACTCATATACCATTTGATATATAGCTATTACTCTGTTATTGAGTATTTCATTTGCAATATTTTTGTAATTATAAACACTGCTGTAATAAACAACTTAAACACATGTAAATCCTAAGAAATGAAATGAAGTTGCTGGGTTCAAGGAAATGCACATCTGGCTCGGTGCCCATAGCACAGTGGTTACAGCACCAGCCACATACACAGAGGGTGGTGGGTTTGAACCCATCCTGGGCCAGCTAGACAGTAATGATAGCTGCAACAAAAAATACCCAAGCGTTATGGCGGGCACCTGTGGTCCCAGCTACTTGGGAGGCTGAGGCAAGAGAATCGCTTAAGCCCAAGAGTTTGAGGTTGCTGTGAGCTGTGACGCCACAGCACTCTACCAAGGGTGACATAGTGAGACTCTGTCTCAAAAAAAAAAAAAAAAGGCGTTGCCTGTGGCTCAAAGGAGTAGGGCGCTGGCCCCATATGCCAGAGGTGGCAGGTTCAAATCCAGACCAGGCCAAAAACTGCAAAAAAAAAAAAAACAAAACACCCAGAAAAATACATGTGCACTCAAAAGGCCTATTTAAGGATAATATGTGAAACTTGCCACAAAAAAAAAAAAAAGGAAATGCACACTTAAATTTTAACAGATACTCCCAATTTACCCTCCAAAAAGACCATACAATTTATACTCCCACCAACCTTGCTCAAGATGGTCTCCTGATGTATCAATTTTATGGATATGCTGCAACTTCTGAAACAACTTAATATTTAACTCAAGCACTTACCCATGGGTTCCTTAATAACACCATAATAATCTGGTGCATCATTAGGATCTACTGGTTCAAGGAAAGGCCAGGCCATCTTATGTGCCTGTAATGGAAAAAAAAAAAAAAAAAAGGCATCATTACTGTCAGCTGGAAAACACCAATTTCATTTAAGTTACCCAGTTAAGTCACTACTTCAATCAACTGTTAAATTCCAAAAGTCAGTTTTCAATGTGATGAAATTATTTATACTAGATGATTTCTTTCTTTCTCTCTTTTTGGAGACAAAAGGTCTCATTATGTCGCCCTTGGTAGAGTGCTGTGGCACTCTCAGCAACCTCAAACTCTTGGGCTCAACCAATTCTCATGCCTTAGCCTCCCAAGTAGCTGGGACTACAGGCACCCGCCACAATGCCTAGCTGGTATATATATATATTTTTTGTTGTTGCAGTTGTCATTGTTGTTTGGCAGGTGTGGGCTGGGTTCAAACCTGCCAGCTTTGGTGTGTGTGGCTGGCGCCCTAGCCGCTGAGCTACAGGCGCTGAGCCAATTACTAGATGATTTCTGCTCCAGTGAAAAATTACGTAAGATAAGCATACTGTAATAATAATAATAGCCCTCAAAAGCTGGTCTGAGGACCTTGGTCTGGGAGCAAGCACTGGCTTAGGAGTCATGTAATCTGTATTCTGGTCCCCACATGATGACCTGCCAAATGAGTAATGCGAGCATTGCAATCATGTGTGTAAAACTGGGGTGGAATAGGTTTGAAGTGAGGAATGGTTACTAGTGCTGGTTAATGAGGTGGCAGAGGTGTGAAGTTAAATAACACTCAACCACATACTGAGACCATGGTTCTCTTTTCAGTTCTTTCCATGCTTGTGAACATGATTACAATAGGAGAAAGGTTCAATTTAGCACTCTACCTCTTAAATCAATCCATACAGCCCTCTCTCCCTCCCTCATTCCCTCTCAAATCTTGCAAACCATCCCTGTCCCCTTTCCTTTTTGAGACATGGTCTCACTCTGTTTGCCCAGGTTGGAGTATAGTGTTATAATCATAGCTCACTATAACCTCAAATGCCAGAGCTCAAGTGATCCTCCTGTATTTCTAACTACAGCATGCCCCACCAGGCATGCTTTATTTGTAAATTTTTTGTGGAGACGGGAGTCTCACTCTTTTGTGTGGGCTGGTCTCAAAATTATTGGTCTCAAGCAATTATCCTGCCTCAGTCTCCCAAAGTGCCAGGATCACAGATGTGTGCCACCATGCCTAGCTCCCTATCTCTTGTCAATTTTCAAAAAAAACCGAATAGCTTGAGTATAATCAAATTGTTTTTAAATCTCTGGGGGTGAGATGAAGTTTTCTTTGAAAATAAAATTTAAGTTAAGAGGGTCAGTGGTTAGGGCGCTGGCCACATACACTAGGGCTGGCAGGTTTGAACACAACCTGGGCCTGCTAAACAACTACAACAATAACAACAATGTAGCTGGGCACTGTGGTGGGTGCCTGCAGACCAAGCTACTTTGGAGGCTGAGGCAAGAAAATTGCTTAAGCCTCAGAGTTTGAGGTTGCTGAGAGCTGTGATGCCATGGCATTCTACCAAGGGTGACAAAGTGAGACGCTATCTTAAAAAAAAAAAAAAAAAAGGAAGATCGAAACTTCAAACCCTAGAAATATTTCCAAAGTCATGCTGGCTGACTATTGTCAAACACTCTGCACAATGGTCTCTCACCTGCAAGGAACGCAGCACCCTCTTCAACCCCTCATAATCCTTCTCTGTAAGTGGTGTGAGCACTGTCATGGCATCCTCTGTTGACTGGCATTGTGGACAGACATACTCGTCAATGAGCTCTGCCTCACTCTGCAAGATGCCAACGCAGCGCCCATGGTACCAATTCTGACACCGATCACAGCCAATATAAAATCTGCAAGATCCGAAACGGAAATGTGAGTTCAAATGGATAGTATAATGTTACTAATTTACTTTTAAAAATAATAAAGCATGCACCTGAAAATGTGCTAAACCCTGGGATATAAGACAGTTTTAGTATTAAGGCTGTTTTAATTTCTTTAGGATTGACATTCCAATGTGTTAATTTAGTATTTTTGATGTTAAGAACAAGCAGTAAAAGTTTGTTAAGAATACTGTGTAATATTTGGACAACCAATTTGAAGATAAATGTAAAACATTTAATCAATTTTAAAGCGATAAACAAAAATAAAGCCCAAAATATTTCAACTAGTACCAATTCAAATGGGAGTTCAAACTTCTAATAGTATAAGCTAGTAAGAGAGCCTCAAAGCTTGTATCCAAATTAGTGTTTTTCTAACCTACAATAAAGCACCATTTCAAACACTGATAAAGTCCAAACAAGTCAGGCTATTTTAATCTCATTAATTTCTAAGTTATATTTCAAAAGATCAAATCTACCATTGAACCGCATTTTCCCCAATGTGTCTCAAACATTCAGTACGGAGCAACATAAATTTTGAAGGTGAAGTAAAGAGGGAAAAAGAGAAAAAAATTGAAAAGGAATTTGTAATGTAAGTGTATAATAAATGTAGAAAAAAATCTTGCTTTTTATTTTAAAATAAATAAGTAACCAGTCAGAGCAATTTGGCTTCCTAAATTATTAAATATGATGCTCTTATCAGAACTCACTGTGACTCATCATAAGGTGTTCTGCAGATACAGTACAATTCCTCACTGCTGCCCTCTTGTGCCCGTTTACAATCATTACAGATGTACACATCCATTTTCTTAGCCTCCTTTTCTGTGATGCCAACACATTCTCCATGATACCAGTTAGTACAAAGATCACAGCCAATATAGAACCTAAAAGTATTCACAATGAAAATGACAATGTAATTGTCATTTTGAGCTGCATGGTACTTAAATCTGTCTTCCCTGACTTGATTCACTTTCTTACAGGATAACTTTCTGCAATGAGTCAGCTATACATCCTGAATCCAACCTTTCTACCGATGACAAACTACAGTATCTGACACTGTATCAAATGTGGAACATAAAGTCACTCACATCAATTTCAACAAATACACCATTTAGTGAAATATGGGACTTTAAAAAACATACTGGAATTTGAAAAAATAAACAACACACTGATGGTAATGTCTTCCTCTTAATGAATGTGCGTAAAACTGTAACAGGCACAAAAACCAAAGCCAAGGAATCAAAGACTTACATCTGTCAAACCTATTCCACAGAAGCCATTTCAATATCAGGGCTATTTGATATAGGTTTGAAAATGTATCTCACAATTTAAATTTGAAAACAAAGCAAAGCGCAAACACCAAGTAGAAGTTACACTACAAGGAACATGCAGGTCAGCCAGGTGTAGAAAGTAAATGGGCAAAAGATGGTATGAAGAAGAAAACTAAGAAAGGTATATGTAGCAATCCACGTACTACCAAGTTTTCCAAATAAACCTTGGAATTTACTCTAATTAAAAATCACCCCCCTTAGATTATGACATGGGCCAGTTTCTTAGTTAATATAGTGTTTGTGACAACGTGGAGAGGGGCCTGGTTAATTAACTGGTAAGGAACTTGGAAGGAGCTGCTTTGATTCAAAACCAGGGACACAGGGCACAGAGAATGATATAAGGAAAGCTATCTAAAACCACGTTAGGGCTACAGTATGTGGCTAGATGGAGTTGGATGAGTGTAATTGTGGCTAACTACGTACAGTTAACCCTCAAGGTCTTTGTAAGGTAAGACCCCCTAATGACAAAATAAAAGGTAACTCCATTAACAAACACTCATAAAGTATATCTGAGAGTCTTGACAGGTGCTGAGTAGGAGTACCATATCGAAGTCATAGTGAGAATTGGCAGGAATCAGAGGAGACCAGACTGGCCTTGCTGATACCATTGGTACCCTTAGTTCTATGAAGGCATTTATTTCGTGGTAGATTCACAAGCTTCAAAGTGACCTACCTTACTTCAAGAATGTGTAGGAATAATATACATGGCATGTGGTTTATCCTATTACCACTAAGTTGTTTTCTTTTAACTATGACTCTCACATGACTTTTGCTGCATATGTGGGAGTCTTCCAATGTATTTTTATATGTGGCCTCCCCAGGGTGGTAAGCTTTATGTTTTGGAAGTTCAGGGCTTAAATTTCAATTTTTAGTTATTCTCACTAAATTCCCAAACAGGCACAGTTTGGGATGAGGGAATACAAAATACTTGTAAAAAACACTAACTTATCCCAACTAAAACAAGGATGAATGAATGAACCTGGTATACTGAAATGCTAATAATGACAAACTGAAAAATATGAAATACCCACAAAATAATGAAGCAATCTCAATAGAATGAACACATGTACATATGTACCTCATTTTAGGCAACTCAGATATTCCAAAAAGTTTTTGTGAAATGAATTTCTGTGATCTGAATACTGTGAATAGGTCAAGAATCCTTGTTATTTAGAGAAATTCCATAAAAAGATCTTTTTAACTGGAAAAGAAGCAAACTCATGTGGCTTTATTTCAAAAAATCATTTAGTGTATTTTGCTTAAAGTGAGGCACACTTGTATTAAACTCCACAAGGGAAAAAACAATTAATAAGGTTCAACTTTTTACATTATGCCTAATTCTAATGAGGTAAGACAATGAAAAGTGAAGATGCCTAAAGTTATCTGTGTTTAGCTGAATATACAATTAGGTCATCCAGCATCTGCAAACAGATTATAATTTAGACAGCACCACCAGAGAAGTGTCAATGTTGCAACTTGAACATCATGAGAGAAAATACAATTTTATTTCATGAAGTGACTAGACATCCACTTAAGGTAAGCATTAAGTAGTCCTAATTCTAAATGATCATATTTTTATGCACAAACAAATAAATATTTTGGTACTGTAAAAAAATAATATGGTTAATTGTGGCTTAAAAAAGCTACCCTATATTTTAATGTTCAAAATAGAAGCTAAGTACCTCAGTGATAATAATGACCAAAAAAATGAAACTACACTTATGGTTTAATTTCTCTAAAATCTTGTTTATATTACCAAATACAAGTCACAACTGTCAAAAACAGCTTCCATGTGCCAAATTTTTTCAGCGTCATGCATGACAAATGGGTGAAAGGAATATTTCCTATATTTTCCTGGATTTTGTCCATGATAAGAGGACTTTGACAAAAATGTTAAAATATTTCAATACAAAACCCAGAGCTCCTTAAGGTAAAACAATAAAAAAACTGAAACTGCTCAAATTTGAAGCCTTTTGCACTTACGTTATTTATTTAGACGGTTACCAGAATTTGATAATAATCACAGGATTTTGAACAGATCCCTGAAAGGATGGTCTCAATTTGGAGAAACAATAATATACCTCCTTCTCCAGACAGCATTACTGATTGATTTGGAATTAATTCAGAGAGAAGAGAAAGAAAAGGAGCAACAGAAAGCTTGTTTTTGACAGAAAAGGATATAACAAAGGACAAACAAGGACCACAAACATTTGAAATAGCAAATTTGACTTTAGAAGTGTCAAGGTTAAGTAAGAATATCAGATGCAAGACCATAGATGAAAGATTACTCTTACATTTAACTATTTTCATTTATATCACTACCAACATGCTCATTTTCTTCAAAACTGTCAACTTAGCTAAACTTTTAAGAAAGCCAACTAGAGCTCAGAAAGATCTACTCACTTAGATTCATCGTAAGGCGTTTTACAGATACAGTAAAGCTTTGTGTCCTTCTTAGTTTCCTTTGAGGTAGTAGAGATCATTTTCTTCTTCTTGGACTTCGAGCTTGAGTCTTTTTCCTCTTCACGCTTCCTCTTCTGGGAAGCCACAGGTAAAGCAGACGAGGACAGGAGGCCTGTGTGCTGCACAGCAGGTGGAGGGGGAGGTGAGGGTGGAGGGGCTGGAGGCGCTGCTGACACCGGGGGGAAAGGTGCAGCTGCTGCTGTGGCCTGTGCTGCCTGCATCAGGTCTTTTTCTTTCTTAATTTTCAGGTCTCTCTTCAGCTCTTCCTGTTGTCAATTAAAGACAATATAAGACTATCACTGATTTAGCCAGAGGACATTACATTACCCTCCCTAATGTGAAAGAGTTTTAATAATTCTAAACAAGAGTTTTCTCACTTTATCTTAAACCCAATTAAAACAATTAGAAATAGAGAAATAAAGATACAGAACAACTACAGAAAACTGCTACTTATCTTTAAAGGAGACCTGACAAGATAAACAAGTGCCTGAAAAGAGCACCCCTCCTGGCTTGCCCCGACCTGTCTTGGTTCTTTCGGTAGTTGCTCAGGAGGTGATTTCAAGTGTCACTGGCTGCTTTCTTCTAGCTTCTCTTGTTCTGAGTCCATACGAGACTGAACTTGAACTGAACATGAGATTCAAAATGTGGTCTGACCAGCACAAAACAGAAGGAGAGACAGATTTGCCTCCTGCTCTTACGTCTAGAATTTAAGAATGCAGGGAGAGCTAGCAACATCACATACCATTTTCTCAATATATAAAATTCCTACATGTATTTCATGGGAAATACTTTTTAGATACACTTCTGTTATCCAGGATTACAACTTATTCTTGGAAATGATGATCAAAGCAAAGTGTATAACTCTAGGGAAAAACCACTGTAATTGACATCCATGAACAAACTTGGTGTAAACAGACCATAGCTATGACCAATAATATTTCTTAAAATCTGGGACATAAATTTTTACAATAATTTAAAATACCAGGCCAGGTGTGGTACATCACACCTATAATCCTAGCATTCTGGGAGGCCGAAGAGGAAAGATCACTTGCGGTCAGGAGGTTGAGACCAACCTGAGCAAGAGATTCCACCTCTGTTAAAAACAGAAAAATTAGGGTGTTGCCTGTAGCAAAGTGTCTAGGGCGCTGGCCCCATATACCAAGGGTGGCAGGTTCAAACCCAGCCCTGGCCAAACTGCAACAAAAAAATAGCTGGGCGTTGTGGCAGACGCCTGTGGTCCCAGCTGCTCGGGAGGCTGAGGCAGGAGAATTGCCTAAACCAAGTAATTGGAGGTGGTGTGAGCGGTGTGACACCACAGCACTCTACCAAGGGCAAAAAAGTGAGACTCTGCCTGCCCCACCCCCCAAAAAAAAAACCAAAAAAAACAAACAAAAAAACCAAAAACCCAGCAGAAAAATTAGTTGGGTATGACAGTATGCACATGTAGTCCCAGCTACTTGGGAAGCTGAGGCAAAAAGATCACTTGAACCTGGGAGTTTGAGGTTGCACTCAGCTATGATGATGCCACTGCACTCTAGTCTGGACAACAGAGTGAAACCTGTCTCCAAAAAACCAAAACCTTTCTCGAGGCGGCACCTGTGGTTCTGTGAGTAGGGCGCTGGCCCCATATACCGGAGGTGGCGGGTTCAAACCCTGCCCTGGCCAAAAACTGCAAACAAAACAAAACAAAACAAAACAAAAAAACAAAAACAAAACCATTTTCTTCACAGTAACTCTTTTCTTTCCTTGGGAGGCTGAAGCTGGCGGATTGCTTGAGCTCAAGAGTTAGAGACTAGCCTGAGTAAGAGCAAGACCCCGTCACTACTAAAATAGAAAAACTAGCTGGGTACTATGGGCACCTGTAGTCTTTCTTTCTTTTCTTTTTTTGTTTAACTATTTTTTTTTTCTCATTAACTTTATTTATTTTTTCAAAAGACAGAGTTTCACTTTATTGCCCTCGATAGAGTGCCATGGCGTCACACAGCTCACGGCAACCTCCAACTCCTGGGGTTAGGCGATTCTCTTCCCTCAGCCTCCTGAGCAGTTGGGACTACAGGTGTGGGCCACAATGCCCAGCTATTTTTTTTTTTTTTTTTTTTTTTTTTGCGGTTTGGCCGGGGTGGGGTTCGAACCCGCCACCCTCCGTATATGGGGCTGGTGCCCTACTCACTGAGCCAAAGGCACTGCCCGGCACCTGTAGTCTTGTAGTATTAAGGAGACTGAGGCAAAAGGATGTCTCAAGCCCAAGAGTTTGAGGTTGTTGTGAGCTATGATGGCACAGCACTCTACCCAGGGTGATACAGATTCTCACAATAATAGCCCACATTTCCTTTAAGGCAGCGGTTCTCAACCTGTAGGTTGTGACCCCTTTTTAACAATGAAAATACATTGCGGCATGAGGGAAGGTTGAGAACCACTGCTTTAATGGTTTTCTTTCTTTCTTTCTTTCTTTTTTTTTTTTTTTTGCAGTTTTTTGCCGGGGCTAGGTTTGAACCCGCCACCTCTGGCATATGGGGCCGGCGCCCTCCTCCTTTGAGCCATAGGTGCCGCCCCTCTTTCTTTCTTTTTTTTGAGACAGAGCCTCAAGCTGTCACCCAGGGTAGAGTGCCGTGACATCACAGGTCACAGCAACTTCCAATTCTTGGGTTTAAGTGATTCTCCTGTCTCTGCCTCCCAAGTAGCTGGGACTACAGGCACCTGCCACAACGCCCAGCTATTTTTTTGGTTGCAGCAGTCAGTGGTATTTGGCAGGCCTGAGCTGGATTCGAACCCGCCAGCTCAGGTGTATGTGGGTGGCGCCTTAGCTGCTTGAGCCACAGGCACTGAGCCACTGTAAGGTTTTCTATGGTGGGCTGAATTGATTTTGCTTCCCTTTTTTAAAAAAATAAAATTTATCCCATCAATCTTAGAGCTATATTTAGAGTTGGACTCATTCTATTAAAAACTGTTAAACATCTGAAGGCCTTCCAGGTATTAAAGGTTGCCAGGAGTGGGGGTGGGAGTTGACTCTCGAGTTTCTTAATCATAGAACAGTAGACAAAAGTAGAAAATAAAGCACTGATCCTTTTTTTTTTTTTTTTTGAGACAAAATCTGACTAAGTTACTCTCTGTAGAGTACTATAGCGTCACAGCTCACAGCAACCTCCAGCTCTTGGGTTTAAGCGATTGTCTCGGCTCAGCCTCCCAAGAAGCTGGGTCTATAGGCACCTAACACAACGCCCAGCTATTTTTTGGTTGTAGTTGTTATTGTTGTTTGGCAGGCCAGGGCTGGATTCGAACCTGCTAGCTCCATGTGGTTGAGGTGCTGAGCCAAAGCACCAATTCTTAAAAAGGAGCCATATGCTTTTCACTACTTAATCCTCTGACCCCATTTTTGCTATTAAGGGGCTTCACTTAATTTAGACACAGAAATAGATACAGAGACACAGAGTCGCTTCCTATTAGCAAACTGACAGTAGCTGCTATAAATGATAATTTAAATGAATTCTTGGACCTACAAGAGTTTTATAGATTCTAAAACAGAGATTTGATGTAGATGTCTATAAAAAAGAGGAAAAAAAAAACCCCAGAGAACTCCCAATACAATGTATGTGTATTTTTTTTTTTTTTTTCAGAGACAGAGTCTCACTTTATCGCCCATGGTGGAGTGCCATAGTGTCACAGCTCACAGCAACCTCCAGCTTTTTGGGCTTAGGCGATTCTCTTGCCTCAGCCTCCCGAGTAGCTGGGACTATAGGCGCCCACCACAACGCCTGGCTATTTTCTTTGTTGGTGTTGCAGTTTGGCTGGGGCTGGGTTCAAACCCACCACCCTCGGTATATGGGGCTGGCGCCCTACTCACGGAGCCACAGGCGCCACCCCCTCCCAAAACAATGTTAAGGATTTTCCTAAAGATAAGGTTCATTTGTATCTGACAAACAGTTTGCCCTGCACCCTCTGTGTAGCACACCCTTGCCCCCTGCACCAATGGTATATTATAATAATCATTATATTAGCAACTAAGGAAGCATTTACAGTCTTTTTTTTTTTTTTTTTGAGACAGAGTCTCACTTTGTCACCTCTCAGTAGAGTGCCATGGTGTCATAGCTCATAGCAACCTCAAACTCTTGGGCTCAAGCCATTCTCCTGCCTCAGCCTCCTGAGTAGCTGGGACTATAGGTGCCTGCCACAACACCCAGCTAGTTTTTCAGAGATGGCAGTCTTGCTCTTGCTTGGGCTGGTCTCGAACCTGTGAGCTCAGGCAACCCGCCTGCCTCAGCCTGCCAGAGTGCTAGGATTACAGGTGTGAGCCACCATGCCTTTAAACATCACATCACAAAAATTTTACCAAATAAACCTGAATGGCCTGATTTAACGTGTTTATTTTCTCTGTTTAGAATCTAGATGGTCTCGTAAGAACATAAGCAGTGTGACTAATCATTCAATAGCTCGTCTCTATTAAAAAAAGAAGAGACTTTCTAGGAAAAAAAGTAAATCTTGAGTTTCATTTTCCTTATTTATAGGATGTGTTTACAATATCATGAGGTGGATTTTAGGAAATCCAAGATGGGCAAGAGGGTGCAGTGGGTACACACTTTGATCCTCCCTGTCAAGAACCAATGATAATTCATAAAAAAAAGAAAATTGAAAAGACACAGTCATGCTTGACTAAGATGTAAGTGTCTCAATAGAATGGAGACACAAAACTGTGAACAGGGCTAAAACTACGGGCCTACTGGACTCCAGATTCAGAACTAAGAAGTGGTAGCCAAACAACAATAACAGTTTCTGTAGGGTACAGGAGACTAAAAATGCTTTGTGTGAGGTAGGTGACAACAGCATGCTTCTGCTTGAAGTTAAGGGTTAACTAAGCTACACTGGGCATCAAGAGAACAAACAAAAACACACTCCTCCCACTCGAAATAAGCTTGTAAAACTCAAATGCCAAAAAATGAAAACATGTAATGTAAAGACAACCAACACAATAACTGAACTGAATTCACCCCAAATGAAATTAATCATGCCTATGTAATAAAGCTCCCATGAAACCCTGAAAGGACAGAATACAGACAGCTTCTGGACATAGCTGAACATGTGGAAGTTAGTGGAAGCCCTGTACCTCTTTCTATATACACTGCCCTATGCACCTCTTCCATCTGCTGTTGGGTAACCTTTGTAATAAGGCAGTAAATATTAAGTGAGTTAGTATTTTGCTGAGTTGTGAGCTGCTCTAGCAAATTAGTTAAACTACAAAGAGGGAGTCAAATGAACCCTGACATGTAACCAGCTGGTCAGAAGCACAGGTAAAACCACCTGGGGCTTGCAACTGGTGCCAGAAGTAGGGGGAGGCAATCTTTTGTGACTGAGCCCTAAACCTGGGGATTCTGACTCTTTCTCCAGGTAGACAGTGGGAAAAATTGCACACAACTGGTCTGAAGTGACCTGTGTTGTGAGAGTACATATAGGAGAAACTCAGTTTGGCTTTTCCTACATGGAAGACTTCAGGCTGATTCCAAATTTCTGTCATTAACACCCTACTAAATGCCCTCCCTTTTGCCCTGTAATCCCAGCACTCTGGGAGGTTGAGGCAGGAGGAATGCTTGAGTTCAGAAGTTTGAGACTTGTCTGAGCAGTAGTTGAGTATCTTTTCACATATCCACTGGGAACTGTCATTTTTAAATGTGAAAACTGCTTGTTTATGTGTCTTACATGTTTTTCTACTAGAGTGTTCATCTTTTTCTTATTTAAAAACTCTTTGAATTTTAGGATTACTAATTCTGCCATAAATGTCACAATTTTTTTTTCCTGTTTGGTATCTGTGTTGTAGTATTGTTTATGGTATTTTTTTTTTTGAGACAGAGTCTCGCTATATCACCCCTGGTAGAGTGCCGTGGCTTCACAGCTGTGAGGCAGAGATTCTCTTGCCTCAGCCTCCTGAGTAGCTGGGACTACAGGCACCTGCCATAACGCCTGGCTATTTTTTGTTGTTGTTATTGTCATTGTTGTTTAGCAGGCCTAACTGCTAACAGTTCAAACTTGCCAACCCCGGTGGATGTGGCTTGTGCCCTAATTACTGAGTTATGGGCATCAAGTCTATTTATGGTATTTTTTTTCCTATACATTTTCTTTTTTTTGCCATCAAATCTATCTTTTTCCTTGGTGACACCTGAATTTTAATGCTTAGGAATAGTTTTCTCCACTCCAAGATTATAAAAATGACAATTAAGTTTTCTTTTAGTATTGGTGTGGTTTCTTTCTTTCTTTTTTTCTTTTTTTTTTGAGACAGAGCCTCAAGGTGTTGCCCTGGATAAAGTGCTGTGGCATTACAGCTTACAGCAACCTCCAACTCCTGGACTCAAGCGATTCTCCTGCCTCCATCTCCGAAGTAGCTGGGACCACAGGCATCCACCACAACGCCTGGCTATTTTTTGGTTGCAGCCGTCATTGTTGTTTGGTGGGCCCGGGCTGGATTTGAACCCGCCAGCTCAGGTGTATGTGGCTGGTGCCTTAGCCACTTGAGCCACAGGTGCTGAGCCATCTTTTTTAATATTAAAAATTTTAATCTATCTGAAATGTATCTTAATTTAAGATAGAAGGCAATATTTTATGTATTTCCTGTGAATTGACTCTCTTTATACCTTGATAATGGTTGTAGTCTTAATGTTTATATGGTAAACTACCTCATTTAATTCTCTCATAATTTTTAATAATTTTTCTCCTGGGATTCATTTTTTTTTTTTGAGACAGAGTCTCACATTTTCCGCCCTCAATAGAGTGCTATGGCCTCACAGCTCACAGCAACCTCCAACTCTTGGGCTTAGGTGATTCTCTTGCCTCAGTCTCCCGAGTAGCTGGGACTACAGCTGCCAGCCACAATGCTCGGCTGCATTTTGGGCGGGGCCAGGTTCGAACCCGCCACCCTACGTATATGGGGCCAGCGCCCTACTCACTGAGCCACAGGCACAGCCCTTCCCTTGGGATTCTGATCTAATAATCATATAACACAATAACAATTCTGTTTTCTTTCCTCTAATTTTTATCTCTTATTCCTTTTTTCTTGGCGTAACACATTAGCTAGAATTTCAGGAGATACTAAATAACAAAGGTGATTTTTGGCATTGTTGTCTGATTTCTGACTTTAATAGGAAGCCCTCTAATGCTTCAGAGTTATCTATAGTTGAATATTAGTCTCATTAACATTTTCTTAGTATTTCTCACCTTCTTAAATGCTTTAATACACTTCATTGGATGTTTTAGATGACTTCTCTTATAAAAAGCTGTGCATGAATTTATGTCTTTTTGCTTTTCAATAAATTCCCCAATAAAGTACATTAATAATGCCTATAGAACACTTACAAGCCAAGGAACAAAGTCTTATTTAAAGGGCATGCTTTTTCATTCTTTCAACATTATTTCAAAGTCTCTCTTTCTCATAAAACTTGGCTCTTGACAACTTTTGGCAAGACTATGCCATGTCTAACAGAGTTCTACAACAGTTTAATCAGAGTGGCTAGCTGAGAGAATATATTAAAATCATACTTTTTCTTTTTTTTAAGACAGTCTCTCTGTTGTCCTGGTAGAGTACCGTGGCATCATAGCTCACAGCAACCTCAAACTCCAGAGCTCAAGCAATCCTCTTGCCTCAACTTCCTGAGTAGCTGGGACTACAGGTGCCTACCCCAACACCTGGCTATTTTTAGAAAGGGGGGAGTGTCTCACTGTAGCTCAGGCTAGTCTCGAACTCCTGAGCTCAGGCAATCCACCTACCTTGGCCTCCCAGAATGCTGTGATTATAGGTGTGAGCTACTGCTCCTGGCCCTACCTTTTTTCTTTTTTTGTTGAGACAGACTCTCAATCTGTTGCTAAAGTGCTGTGGTGTCATCATAGCTCACAGCAACCTGAAATTCTTGGGCTCAAGCAATCCCCCCACCTCGGCCTACTGAGTAGCTGGGACTACAGGCGTGCACCACAATGCCTGGCTAGTTTTTAAATATTTTTAGTACAGAGGAGGTCCTCGCTCTTGCTCAGGGTAGTCTCAAAATCCTGAGCTCAAGCAATCCCCACCTCAGCCTCCCAGAGTGCTAGAATTACAGGCGTGAGCAAAAGCATTCAGCCTACAATTATACATTTAGATAATAAAGCTTTGTCTTGTTTCATGACATGTTTGCTCTTTATCTTATGTACCCTATCTACACAAATGTAAATTCTAGAAAACAAATTAAAATTTTAAGTTTAACCAAAAATTCAAGGGGGAAAAAGAAGAACCTTATGTGTTGGACACGGCACAAAAGGACAGGAAATGCCCTCTTACCTGCACCTCAATTTGCAGATCCTTGTCTAGGAGTGCCCTCTTCTTCAGGATCTCAGCTCTGAGTTGCTCTTTGTGCTTGAAGAGCAGAGCTGAGAGCTTGGTGGCATTCTGTTTGCTCCGTTTCTGCTCCACACTCTCTTCACGCTTCCTTTTTTTAGCTGCCTGTTTTTCTTCTTTATCTATCTTATCCAAAATATACTTCATCACCTGGTTACAGACAATCATTCTAGAGAAAGATACACAACCTATGTAACGCTGGTATTTCATTCTGAAAGGTTTAAAACATGATTCTTCTACACCTCTACAGACGAGACACAAACTCTGTGACTGGAAAGCTTCCAAGAGTGATTCAAACCATTTATGAGCAACTATGAGGACTAAGTGTTCCCATTTAATGCACTTCAATCAAGGTAAAAAAAAAAAAGTACAAAGTCAGAAATCTGTGCACGTGCATGCTAAAGAGAAGAGAGGAATAGACAAGACCCTGTGTCTTCCCTACCTTTGATTTTCTTCTCTTTCAGCTGGAGTCATGCTCTTTTTCTGTTTTAAATGTTCAATTACAGCATTATGCTTCATCACCACCTTCAGGACAGAACAAAGCCAAAAACATTTATTTTATAATGATCAGAAGTAAGTATATAGATAACAACAGTAGAAACCTGAGCACATAAATTTGTCAAAGAACCTATAAGAATTTTATAACATAACACAAATACAATAAGCAGCTACAAGATGGCCTACGTGCTTACCATGAGCTGGGTACCGTGCTAAGCTAACCATCTGACAATACCTCATTCATTCCTCATAACACCGAATCACAGAGATGATTCTATAAATGAGATACTGACACACACACACACAAATTAACTGACTTGTTTTAAATTAAATAGTAAGTAATATGCTGAAATTTTCACCTGGCTGTCAATCTCCAAAGGTCGTGTTTTTAACATTATGTTTTGCTCCCAGGCATTAATTTTAAAGAGCTGCCCCTCATCCCCCCCTACAAAAAGATTAGGGGATAGATGGATACTGTAATAATTCTCAATTGATAGAGTGAGCACACAGTACTGAAAGCTGGGTAACAGTGCATTTGAACACACCACCTATGACACCAATTTTTATAGGAATATTACCTTTACATCTTTAAAATCACTTTGCTGTTTAAAAAATACTTCCACATATATGACCTAACCATTACAATAATCTTGTGCAGCTGGAAAGAGAGGGGTTTTAATGAGGACATAGCTCAGGGGAGTTAAGTGAGTTTCATGGACAATGAATGGAAGACGTAGGAACTGAATGAAGGTCTCATGACATGGAAATCCATACTCAAACTCCTGCCTAGTGCTGAGGGGAACACACTGTAAATAAAAAGAAAGCTTTCTGCAGTAATGCTGTAGGTATTATATACACAACTTGATTTTATTTAAATAATTCAAAGTCATTTAAACTACTTTATTTCTTCTCTAAAATGTAAATGCAAAATGTCACTGCATGATGCCACTTTTAGTTAGGCTATGGAATAATATGTATTGAAAACTTTTTTTTACAAAGGTGTCACTAGAAATGCAAATTAGTCTGTCTACAATTTGAGTAGTCTACATGCCAACTAAGAAATGACAACTATAAATAACTTCAAACAAATGGCTATGATGCCTGAGGTGGCTTAAAATGTAGACCTTCAAGTTCTGCATTGATGATGCTTAAAACTTATAACTCTAAGATTCCCATCTTAGTCCTTCCAAAATACAGGTAGTTTCTAATAAGCGCTGACTATGTATATGTGTCCAACGAAGAGTTCTATACCATAGTAGTCATTCAATACTTTCTGGTTCAATCCAGTGCTTCTTCTAAATGTAACCATCAATGACTTTCAACCAAACACTAAGTCTAATGTACAGCACAATAATTCAAGCTACTGAACATGCTGCTTTTACTTAATAACTTTACCTGTTTCTGAATGATTTCACTTTGATTAGAAGCTTGGAGGGTGTGTTCACGCTTAATTTCTATCTGTTGCTGTTTCTTCTTTTGCTGCTGATCCCTGAGTTGCTGAACCCTTTGCAACTGCTCTTGCACACTGGCTGCCTGCACTGTAACCACATTCTGAATCTGGTGAGTCTGCACAGCACTGCTTTGCTGAATTTGAATAGGTAACTGAAGTTTGATTTGCTGGGGCACACCACCTTGCTGAGCCTGTATCTGAGCCACAACCTGTGACTGGATCTGAGAGAGAACCTGGACTTGTTGTTGCAGCTGAGGCACAGCAATGACTTGGGGCTGTGGCTGCTGTATTTGTAGCTGAGGACAGGATGGGGATGAAACAGTAACTTGATTTAACGTTTGTCCTGATGAAAGAGTTTGAGTTGAAGACTGTACCTGGGGTTGTGATTGTGGCTGGCCTTGGGAAGGTATCTGAAGAGATGTATGTGGTTGAATTGGAATCGGTTGTGAGGTTGTAGTCTGAACCTGGGATTGCTGTCCAGTAGACACTTGGGATGGAGTTGATGGACGTATTCGAGTCTGTGGTGGACTTTGAACACGAACAGGAGACTGTCCTTGGATATTACTTTGAGGCTGACTCTGTGCTGCAACTTGGGGTTTGGATGACTGTGCTTGGGTGGGTTGTGCTTCAGATAGGACAGGGGATGAAACAGTTGTTTGGGTCTGAACTTCAGGTTGAGTCTGAACTTCAGTTTGAGTTGGGGATTGGGGCTGGGTTTGGGGCTGGGGCTGAGCTGGAGGCTGAATGGTCTGTGGCTGGGCTTCTGGAGGACTCACACTTGATGACTGAGTGGGTGGCAGCGTTTTGGCTGGTTGCACCTGTGTCTGGGGTGATAATTTACTCTGTTTTTGTTCACCCGTACCTGTGAAAAGGAAAGACAAATGATTTCTATTACTCTAGAACGTAATTTGGTGGTTAAAGAAGAATTTGAAGGGGATGTTCTAGAGTCGAGAATTCTTTATTTCAGTATAGAAGATTTATGCCTTCGAAATGCTCCATATAGCATGTTCTGGTTAGGACTCTCCTAAATTGGAGAGCCTGGTCCCTGTTTCTTGTCTGTCCTCCATTCAGTTTGCTAACTCTCCAGAGGGCTGGCTTCCAAAACAAGGTGTAGCCTTTGGAAGCCAGCCAGGTCTTCTGGCTCAGAGTAATTGCCAAGCCTCACTTTCCTTAGCGCAACGTGGCAGTTAGTGACAGGCCTTATAGTAGGAGGCTAACAAAGTGGCTCTGGACCTGCAGCTCTCCATCGTAGGTTATGAGCTAGACGTATGTGCCCTCCCTGAGACCACCTCCATGACTCAGTCACCATGATATCCATTATTTTGCCCCCTTTCTATATCTTTTCTGAATGGGGGTAGGTAGAAGAATGGTGGTAATAGGGAGTCTCTAAGAAAAAGGAATGAAAGCACCAAAATGTCATGAGGCTGACTGTGTCAACCATTAAGCTCACTGGCTTGAGGCAGATCCTCCCAAAGATAAGCTTTAGTTCTTCTTTTCGTTTCCTTCTTTTTCTTTTGAGTCAGGATCTTGCTCTGTTGCCCAGGTTAAAGTGCAGTGGCATCATCATAGCTCACTGCAACCTCAAACTCCCAGGCTCAAGAGATCCTCCTGCCTCAAACTCCTGAGTAGCTGGAACAACAGGTGTGCACCTCCATGCCTGCTAATTTTTCTGTTTTTGTAGAGACGGGGTCTCACTATTGCTCAGCCTGGAAGTATTGGTTCATTTAACCCATTAGCCCAACAACGTGCAGTAGTAACACCCGGC
The DNA here is from genome assembly GCA_963574355.1 of Loris lydekkerianus. Taxonomy (NCBI): domain Eukaryota; kingdom Metazoa; phylum Chordata; class Mammalia; order Primates; family Lorisidae; genus Loris; species Loris lydekkerianus. The sequence continues at coordinate 114,146 of CAUYPK010066773.1, read as the reverse complement.
ATTTCCGGCAAACCCACAGCTCTACCTGCTGCCGGAGTGGAGACAGTGGTGGTAGTGGTGGTACTGGATGTTGTGGCTGTTGTTGCCAATGGAGTAAAGAGGAATCGCTGAACGGTACCGTTTGGCATTGCAGCTTGCATTAGCTGCTGTCCTGGGCCTGGGAGTATAGTCACCCCTTGAGGTATCAACTGCAACTGTCCAGTAGTTTGACCTTGTCCTTGAATTACTACTGTCAAACCCTGATTGCCACCCTGTGGAAAAAAATACAATATGCAAATAGTTATATGATACAAAATATCAGCCTATATGTACAACATTTTCATTTTTTTAGAGACAGTCTTGTTCTGTTACTCAAGGTGGAATGCAGGGGCCATTCACAGGTGTGGTAATAGTGCCTTGGAGCCACAGATGTCTGGCTTCAAGCGATCCTTTTGCTTCTGCCTCCAGAGCAGCTAGAACTAAAGGTATGTGCTTAAAAAAAAGAAAGAAAAAAAAAAAAGTCGGGTGTGGTGGTCACAGCTGTAATCCTAGCACTCTAGGAGGCTAAGGCGGGTGGATTACTTGAGCTCATTGAGTTTGAGACCAGACTGAACAAAAAAAATACTGAGACGACCCCCCATCTCTACTAAAAATAGAAAAACTGAGGCAAGAAGATTGCTCAAGCCCAGGAGTTGGAGGTTGCTATGAGCTATGACACCATGGCACTCTACCTAGGGTGACAGTTTGAGACTCTGTCTCCATTTAAAAAAAAAAAAAAAAAAGGTGTGTGCAGCCATTCCCACCTTGTATAGCATTTTTATTAAGTCATTTTTATGCTTTAAAGATCCTTTATTACTAAAAAAAGATCCTTTGATATAATGAAAATGTGTATTTAAATTATCTATGTAATGGAACCAGCAGGTATTTAGATAAGCTATAATATTTATATTGCTTAGCGGGAAAAACATCAACAATCCCGAGTTCTAGTTCAAGTTCTCCCAAATGGTCAGCTAGGCATCTATCTATCAACAACATCATTCCTCCAGTTTGTCAATCTATAGTACAAGGGCACTGAAGTGAATAACTATGGTCTCACAAAATTCAGATTTTAAACCATTATATATTCATATTTCAAATTTCAAAGCATCTTCACATATTATCTCACTTGATTCTTATAACAGATTTGTGACTTCATGGAGCAGACAGAAGAAATATTACTATTATCTTATTCCCAAGTAAGAAACTCAGTTTAGAAAGATCAAAAACAAGGGCGACGCCTGTGGCTCAGTGAGTAGGGCGCCAGCCCCATACACTGAGGGTGGAGGGTTCAAACTCTGCTCCAACCAAACTGCAACAACAACATGGAAAAAAAAAAAGGGTGGTGCCTACGGCTCAGTGGGTAGGGTGCCGGCCCTATATACTGAGGATGGCAGGTTTAAGCCCAGCCCCAGCAAAACTGCAACAAAAAAATAGCCAGGTGTGGCGAGTGCCTGTAGTCCCAGCTACACAGGAGGTTGAGGCAAGAGAACTGTCTAAGCCCAAGAGCTGGAGGTTGCTGTGAGCTGTAATGCCACCTCACTCTACCAAGGGCAACAAAGTGAGACTCTTGTCTCTTTAAAAAAAAAAAAGAAAGAAAAAGAAAAAGAAGAAAGGTCTAACAAATTTCTTATCTAAGTTAAAGGTGAGATAAAATGAGGAACCCATTTTTTCCCAGTATGCACATATAACCTATGGTGTGTGTCTGGGTGCTACAGTTGAGTTTATGTACAAAGTGAGGCAGTGGTCCAATTCACAGTTAGCCACATATATTTAGTTGTTCCAGTATGATTTACTAAAAGTCTGACTCTTCCTCAATGATCTACAATGCCACCTTTGAATTATAACAAGTTTCTACATATGCAGGGGTCATGTTTTATATTCTCTTTTGTTGGTCTACCAGTCTATTTTTGCATCTGTACGTCAGTATACAGAAGCAAGAATTACAATAATTTTAAAACTGTTTTTAAATAAAAATTGTACATTCCCATAATTAAAATCATTTAAACAACAAGAAAATGGCACTCTGATTAAACTGCATTTTATAGACGGCAGGAAAGCCTGGTTTTACTCTAGATTTCACTGTGGTCCCACTCTGCTTCTCCCTTCACCAAAATGCAAGTACTTTTCCTTCCTGCCAGCCATAAAGGAAGAGGCAAGTGCAGCCTTTGTTGTCAAGTTCCTCATACTGTGATGTGAAAGGGGCAGCGCAGTCATTTAAACTTGCTCTAACCTCACTGCATCTTACAACAGCCAAAACAAGTGAAACACGAAGGTGATGCTTCTGGAATGCACAGCGCATACTCGCAGTGCTCGTCTCATTAAGACTCAAATGCTTGCCTCTCCTGTTTGATCATTTCCTTGGAAGGCAATAGATTTTTCTCTCGCATTTCTGTCTTTTTCAATTTTGACTTATCAAATTTATCAATCAACTGCCACATCGGGTTTGCCAGGCATGGCTGCAGAAGAAGCAGAGGCATGAGAGCAGGCAGGATCCAATCTGTGTAGTGGCCACCAGCAAGTCCAGTATAATAGTTTTGATATCAGGTTATCATACACAGAAAATCCTCCCACTCTTCAAGAGTATCACAGATATTCTTGATCCTTTGAACTTCCATGTAAGTTGTAAAAGTCAGCTTATACAGTTCCACACACAAAAATTTTTTTGGAATTTTGCTGAGAACGGCATTCAATGTATTGCTCAGTATTAAAAGACCGATAACAGTATTCTTGTAAGGAAGCAAGTTAATATTAAATTTTAATTTCCCTTGGAAATTGGCCAGTTAACATTTTAGTGGATAAAAGCGTTATCCATCTCGTTGCTCTAGCTTGCTAAGAATGTTAAATAGTTAGGGTTTATTAAATCCTGCCTGTAAGAAGTATTTTTGTTCGAGTCCAGGAAATAGTCATTTCTTAAAATCAGTATTTTTTATGAACTTACCAAAGTAAGTGTGTTTTTAAACTTATAGGAAGAATAAGAAAGAGTGCCTTTTAATTACATTAAAATACATTACATAATTATGACATTAAAATAAGGCTACATTACTTACGTGGCCCTGAGTTAATTGAGTGAGTTGAGCCATGGTAAGCTTCACCTGTCCTTGTTGAGGGCGAGGGGCCTGTGAGGTTGAGGACTGTAGATTTGCAGTGGATGTTGCTGGAGTTAAGCTTTTCTGCACAGGTGTTGAGGAAACTGTGTTAGGGGCAGAGATTGCAGTGGAAACTGGCTGCCCTCTGATGATCTGAGTCACCACTTGCTGAGGAGTACCTATACAACAGCAAAACATTATGAAGTCTTATCCTTAGCATTATTTTGAATTACAATTATTCAGTGCTTCAGATGAATGTATTCTTTTCAATTTTCACAAAGACACTGGGATGCCAATAGCTCAAGGATACATTCAAACATATGGTCACACCCAAAGACCAGCCTGGTAGGCAGTGAGCCTGTTTTCATTCAGCTCACTGAAAACCATTATTCATTATTCAGCCCCTTGCTTTCTGTAGTAGAATGAAAAAGCAATCAATACTCTTCCTATAAAAGTCAACATGATAATCAGAAAGACAAAAAATAATGTGTAAAATATGTCATTTATAAGGTTGCCCTTTGTTAGGAATATTGAAAATAAGATAATTTAGTATATACTTCGTATGAAAAAAACTTTTTTTAATGGAAACTGAGTCTCATTCTGTTGCCTAGGGTAAAGTGCTAGCTCTAGCCTAGCTAATAGCAGCCTGTAACTCCTGGGTTCAAGGGATCTGCCTGCCTCAGCCTCCTGAGTAGCTGAGACTACAGGCACCCACCACAATGCCTGGCTAATTTTTTCTATTTTTAGTAGAGACAGGCTGGTCTCGAACTCTTGCTCTTGCTCAGGCTGGTCTCAAACTCTTAAACTCATTCAATCCTCCTCAAATTCATATGAATTTTAAATAAAATAAAGAATCTGGAGTATCTGGGCCAAGTGCATTTATAAATATAATTCTTTTACACCTATTTGATAGACTGTTCAGGAGAACTATGAGGGCAAGGACTACTGTATCCTTAAAACTAGGGCAAAGTGTTCAAAAAATGCTTTCACAGTAATTGATCAACAGATATCTACTGAATAAATGAAGTTAGACTTGAATGGCTTTAGTCTTCCAAAAACTTCAGTTTTCAGTTTTTCCTGAAAGTAGATAAAAAGCAAGTAGAAATCCCTTGTGCAATAGTTGCTGAGAGCAATTATTTGATAACTAATTTGACATTTACAGACTCATTACTAATTTTTAGTAATACCCCCATTGCATTATTCCTGTAATCCTGGGCACTTTGGGAGGCTGAACCCGGAGGATCACTTGAGGCCAGGAGTTTGAGACCAGCCTGAGCAACACAGTGAGACCCCTCTCTATAAACAGTTAAAAAATGAACTGGTTATGGTAGCAGGTGCCTATAGTCTCAGTTACTTGGGCGGCTGAGGCAGGAGGATCAGCTGAGCATTCTCTCATCAGATATATCCTCCCAGGTATGTTCTAAGTCATGGTATATGTTGTAAGTCAGAAGTCTAATTGACCCCCCCCCACTATAAACCAATTATTCTTGTATCATTTACTGATTCAAAATGAGACCCCTGCCATACAACTAATTCTCATATATAATGCCTCTTTAATTGCACCTGTGTTTCTTCCTTTGGTATCATGCTCTTAATTTTGGTGGCTTTATAACATGCTTTAACATATTATAAGCACTCGGAAATGCCTCTTTTCCATTATTGCTCCTCCTTTGAAACTTTTCTTGGTTACTCTCATCTATTTATTCAAGATTAACTGACAGACAATACAGTACAGTGTGATCAAGTGCTTTAATTTGAGAATACTGTACTGCAACACTATGTCCTTGCACTGCATTTGAGAAATAAAACATGACAAACATTTGATACACTGCATCATAAACACAGAGAAAAGAACTGATTTTCTGGTGGTCACCGAGATGATCCCCAATATCTATATGTTAATTTATGTTTAGGTCAAAATGCAAATTCAAAAATTTAATAATTTCCGATTATATTCTCAAGTGTGTGAAGCACATCTTAAGAAAGGCTAGTGTGCGGTGCATCTTACAAGGGTATATGTGAAACTTAGTAAACGTGGAATGTAAATGTCTTAGCACAGTAACTAAGAAAATGCCAGGAAGGCTATGTTAACCAGTGTGATGCAAGTGTCAAACGGTCTATGAAACTAGTGTATAATGCCCCATGATCACATTAAAGTACACAGCTATGATTTAATAATAATAAAAAAAAGGCTAGTGTGGGGCGGTGCCTGTGGCTCGGTGAATAGGGCGCCGGGGTGATGGGTTCAAACCTGGCTCTGGCCAAACTGGAACAAAAAACAGCCAGGCATTGTGGTGGGCGCCTGTAGTCCCAGCTACCTGGGAGGTTGAGGCAAGAGAATTGCCTAAACCCAAGAGCTGGAGGTTGCCGTGAGCTGTGGGCCATGGCACTCTACTGAGGGTGGTGACAGAGTGAGACTCTGTCTCTTTGTCTCTTAAAAAAAAAAAAAAAAAAAGGCTAGTGTGGTGGCAGGAAGCAGGTTTAGTTCTAGTCTGATCTGTATACATGTGGAAACACCCCACACTTACCCACCCTCTGATCAGAACTTCTCTAATCACCCCACCCACTGGTTACCTTCCTTTTCCTTCAATATACCAGGCCCACTCCCACCTCAGGGTCTTTGTATTTGCTGTTCCCTCTTCATGAAAACTCTTTCCCCAGGTATCTGCACAGCTCTTTCATTTCCTTCAGGTCTTTGTAAGAATTTCACCTTCTTAGGGAGTCCTTCTCTGGCCATGATTTCTAAACTTTCAACCCAGCCTGAAAATCATTCTCAAACTCTCAATTCTTCAACATTTTTATCCCCTTCCCCTCTGTTTCTCTAAGCAGCTATCATTATTTAACATAATATATATGTAAAATTCACATACTATTATGTGTAATAGTGTATTTAACACACACACACTCTCTTAATTCATCTGGTCATTGTCTACCTTTTCCACCTGACTGTAAGATTCATGAGGGAAGTTATTTTGTCTGATTAGTTCAAAACTAGTCATCTGGGCCTGGAACAATGTCTGGTACATACATAGTACTGAGTATCTGCTGAATGAATAAATGAATGTCTAGATTTGGGAATCAGACAAATCTAGTTTGAGACCTAGAGTAATAATATAGCATGAGAAAAAGCTCAACATTCTGAGTTTCAATTAGCAAAAACAAAACAAAACAAAAACCCAAAACCTAACAAAACCAAAATCTTCATCTGTAAAATGGGGATATTATTTGTAGATACTCTATATGAAGACCATGTGAAAGCAACGTATGAAGTGCATATACCTGGCACAGAGTAAATAATCAATACAACTGCTGGCAGACTTTGGATAAATTACATCAAATAAGCACTGCACAGCCAGGTGGCAGAATTGGGTACTTCATTATACAAGCCCTATTTTCACTGGGTTATTCAAGACTTTAGGGAAGAAAAGTGGCAAAACACTATTGGTTTGGAAGCTATATAGATTTACATATGGACAGACAAACATATAATTACAGCTACATAAGGCATTTCTCAACCACGTCTCTCTAAACTACGGTATTATCAATACTTATAGTTTATCTGGCAATTTACCAAACTTTTCAATTTTTTAGGTATACTACCCATTTATCATCTGCAAATTTTCTCCTATACATTATTTATATCTTTCCCCTTAGTTACTTGCCTGACAGCTGTTAAGTTTTACAGGAACAGATATTGAATTTTATCAACTACCTGCAGCATTAACTGAAATAATCTTTTTTTTTTCTGGATGGAATGGTGCTTAGGCACAGAAGACTGTCTTTAAAAAGAAAAAGGCTTTGCTATGTTTCCTATTATAATTGTGATAGGATTTTATCTATCCTTCCCCCATAATCTGGAACTATGTTCTACCATAAGGAAATTATTTGTTTCCAACCATCTGAAATAATTTTTTTTACCCATAAATTCACAAGATCCAGAACTCCTTTTTGTAAGTAGCATTATGAATAACAACTTTTTAAATTTCTTACTTTGATATGAGCTATTGAGACTTTCAATTTATAAACACGGTATTTAATTATGCCTTGACAGTCAAATAGATTAGTTCCCAAGTATGCATAGTAAAAACTCTCAAAGTCTCACTACAAGGACACCTATACAAAACTATCTTTTTTTTTTTTAGAGACAGAGTTTCACTTTGTCACCCTCAGTAGAGTGCTGTGACATCACAGCTCACGGCAACCTCCAGCTCTTAGGCTTAGGTGATTCTCTTGCCTCAGCCACCTGAGTAGCTGGGACTACAGGCACCAGCCACAACGCCCGGCTATTTTTTTGTTGCAATTAGGCTGGGGCCAGGTTTGAACCCACCACCCTCAGTATATGGGGCCGGCACCCTACTCACTGAGCCACAGGAGCCACCCAAAACTATCTTTTGATTTAAAAAAAGCTCTTTCTATTTTTATTATATGTTTTCATTCCTAATTCTGTGAACTGACATTTTCCAACCTGTTCTCTAGAACAGACTTACAAAAGAATAGTTCATTACATTATTTTTGCCTTTTCTGTTTTGGAATTATTATTACTACTACTTGTACTTGTATTTCCTCCTCCTTGTTTAAGACTTTTTTTTTTTCCCCAGTTTTTGGCCAAGGCCAGCTTTGAACCCACCACCTCCGATATATGGGGCTTGTGCCCTACTCCTTTGAGCCATAGGCACTGCCCCTTGTTTTTATTTTTATTTTTCTAATTTCTGATTAAGATTTAAGAATATGGGTTTCTTAGGTTATTTTATTCACTAATGTATTTCAAACTGTTGAGAGTAGATACTCTGGGATCTGGTGAATGAATTGAATCTGCCTCTGAGCTCAGCTATGGCATCAGGACTTAACATTGCTATTGTATATTTTGTCTGTAATTACATAATGGATGTTTCTTTAACCTAAAAGTATCAAAAGTTTCTTAGAACCTACATTTAAAAAATTTCCCAAGCAAGTGAAGATTATCAATGTAATATCTTAATGCCATATACATTCTCCTTCTTAGAATTTATCAAGGTTTATCTAGGCCTCAAAGATTGTTTTTTTATCAGATAGCCCATAAATATTTAAAATGAATGTGTATTTCTGAAATTACAAAAGTTGATACACAGTTTAATTGAAGTTTACTATGCTCCTCTTGATTCCTTGATTTCAAATAGTTTTGCTTTATATACTTTAATGACATCTTATTTAATTTATAAAGATTCAGGATTATATCTTCATTCAATCTTTGTCTTTAAACCCATATAAAATGAAACTCATTGTCATAATTATTTTCTGCTTTTTAAAAAATATTGAATTCTTTCTTAACACAGTATTCCTAGCAAATAAATAAATACATAAAATACTGAACTCTACTCTGTCCTGTATTAGCAGGACTATCTTCGTCTTTTCTTCTTTAACCTTTATTTCACGTGTCTTTGCTCATCTTTTTATTTTTCTTTCAACTTTTGTAGTAATTCACTTTTAGATATGTTCTCATACATGTATAGAGTTCTCCCCCTTCAATCTTTTCAGCTTTCAATTTTTAACATAGTAGTTTTAACCTATTCATATTAATTGTGATAAAAGAAGGTCTGGCATTGTTTTTGCAAAAATTAAGTTTATTTGCTATTTCCTTCATTTTCTCTCCATCTTTTGCCATACAGATTGCTTTCTTTGCTCACTTTCTTTACTTCAATTATTTAAAACTACACATACCATTTATTAGTTACTTCTTTTAGATTTTTCATAAGCATATTTAAACCTTTTTTTATCTTATTGGCAATGGCGAAAATGAATGTATCTGGATGCATTTCACAATAGGTTAAAAGTTTAGTATGATTTCAAATTGCTGTTTTATAGTATGTAGAATGCCAAATACAAAGTATTACAGATTCCCTAGACTGGCTGTTTAATTAAAATGATAATGCTGGATGGATGAATACCTGGCTGTACCATCACAGGTGTTCGAATAATTGCCTTTCCTAGTGTTGACTGTTGGAGTGGTGTTCTAATCACCGTCATACCAGGGCGGATCTGAGGCCCTGTGATTACCTACAAATGACACAAAGGACAATGAATTAAAATGTTTTTAAAAGACTAAAGCATTATGGACTTAGAACAAAGATCTTTAAACATTCTATATTGGCAGAAATGTCAACAGAAATGACAGAGGTTCTTGGATATTACATTTTAAATTATATTAAACATCAGAATAAAGCTGGAATTTTGAGGAGAGAAATTTAATTCAAATGCTATCATATAAAATTCCCTGTCATCAATAAGAATAGCTTATAGACTAAAAGAAACAAATAAGACCCAGTGAGACTCTGCTCTTTAACTAAGTTGTCACAAAAAATATTGAGTTCTACTTTCTGTAAGCTCCAATTTACTTCTATAACCTAGAGAATATAACAGTCAGATCAGAAACCAAATGTTCTGTCATAGTTAATTTTAAGGGGGAGACTAGAGAGTATGTTACTTTCGGTTTTATAGTTAGGTTGATAACATTTTCAAGTTTATAAACTTTAAACCTTTTCCATAATATTAGTACCAAAGAAATAATGTATGTAACATGTATACATATCAGCTAATGAAAAACTAGGTATAGTGCTGTAGATTATATTTTTTATTCTATTTCTTAACTAAGCTGGCACAGCAAGTTTCCTGGAGTGGTCCAGTATTCTCCATTCTTTTATGCAAAGGAATTTTGTTTATAAAACCCTAAAAAGCAGGCTCGGTGCCTGTGGCTCAAGAGGCTAAGGTGCCAGCCACATATACCAGAGCTGACAGGTTTGAATCCAGCCGGGGCCTGCCAAACAACAATGACAACTGCAACACACCTCCCCCACTCCACCCCCCCAAATGGCCAGGTGTTGTGGTGGGCGCCTGTCGTAGGACGCCAACCTCAGCCTGTAGTCCCAGCTACTTGGGAAGGCTGAGGCAAGGGAATCACTTAAGCCGAGGAGTTGGAGGTTGCTGTGAGCTGTGATGCCACAGCACTCTACCCAGGGTGACAGTTTGAGGCTCTGTCTCAAAAAAAAAACCAAAACAAACTAACAAAAATCCTAAAAAGTAATTGTTATTACTTACAAATATACTACTGTGCTATTAAATAATGGTAAAAATTCATACTTCATGTATAATGTTTACTTTGATAAGAAATGGATTTATTTATGTAACAAGTTTCTTCCAAATTGGAAGAAACTTAGTCTGTGCTTGTCACAGACTGAGCAAAATTAGCTAGATTAATCTTGGAAGAGACCATGCTAAAAACTTTAACTTGATATGCTCAATGCTTCAAAACAAAGTCTGAAAGAATTCTTACTTGTGAAGTGCTTGTGGTTCCTCCAGAGGCTGAGGTGTTGGGCCTAATTGTAACTGTTGCTGTCCTGGGCTGGAATGAAGTAAAGGTCTGTTGACTTGTACCTGTACTTGATGGAATGATGCCCAGGACTTTCTGCTGTACTTGAACAACACCTTAAAAAAAGATGAAGAAATGATTAACAACTATCCCTTTAATGAACAGCATTATGTGTTGCTTGGTTTCTGAGGAGATACTATGTGTGGCAGGGTTTTATAGTGGACTACATAGAATGTGAGATCTGAGGACTGAAACCAGTGAAAAGGAAATGAAAAATAATGGCAACAGTATGATCTGGCAAATGTGAATTAAAACTCTTCACATTTCCCTTACCTCCTTGTGTTGCTGGCACATTTACAGCGACAATCTTGCTGTTTGCAGGAAGTGGCAGTTTGGTAATTACTTTTCCTGCCATAGTGACTGGATTGCCTGTAATTTGGAACGTCTGACCTGTGCTGGCAATGGTTGTAGCAGATGTGGCAGCTGTGCTGGTGGCTAATGGGGTATAAGACATTTAATAAGCTTTAGATTTAAAATAACCAGCAACGTAGTGACTTCTAGGAAGGGCATCAATGCATGAAATGTGGTTCATTTTGTATATTTAATAAAGAACATTCCTCTCCATACAAAGTGAACTATGTAAATGTTGAAAGTGAAATAATGTAAGAGAGGAGTTTGCTAATGTAATATTATGAACCAACTGTTACAGCTTGTTTGCTCAATCAGCTGCAAAAGAAAAACAATTTTCTACAGAGATGTTTCATTTCAGTAGGTAAAGGATTGAAAATTCTTTTTCCTGAATGAAACTGATCTTCTATTTAATCAGTTGTGTACCTGAATTTGACTGGCCTTGCTTAACCCATGTGGCAAAAGTTTGATGGAAGTTCTTATTTTGCTGGAATGTTACTGTAGCTGGAGATCCAACTTTAGTAGTTAGTACCATTTTGGTTCCAGTTGTAACTGAGCCACTTATCGGGGCCACCATAACTTTCTGTGCTGGAGAGATGGTACTGGTTGTACTATTTGTTGGGGAAGTAGTAGAAGTTGCAATCACTGTAGGCTTTTGCTGCTCCAATCGTTTCTAAAAAAGTCATCAAGAGAAAACATGAACTAAAAATAGTTCCCAATAAAAACAATACCATTCTGTAAGAAGTCTAGGCACAATTTTTCTCACCCTAAGAAACTGAACTAAATTTAAGATATTTTACTTCCAAAAAGAAAATATGCCCATATAATTTACTCCTAAATATAATTTCTTGACAAGGACAATGTTTTCATGTACCTATACCACATATACTTCATTAAAAGTACTAAGTTGTTCTTAATAGAAAATTTAAAATAATCAAGTTTTTCTGGCCAGTGTAAATATCCAAGCTCTCTGAATGAAAATAAAATAGATGGGTGGTGCCTGTGGCTCAAGGAGTAGGGCGCCAACCCCATATCTCGGGGGTGGTGGGTTCTAGCCCCGCCCCAGTCAAAACTGCAAAAAAAAAAAAAGTAAAAAGAAAAGAAAAGAAAAGAAAATACATGGGCAGCGCCTGTGGCTCACGGAGTAGGGCGCAAGCCCCATATACCAGAAGTGGCGGGTTCAAACCTGGCCCCGGCCAAAAACTGCAAAAAAGAGAAAAGAAAATAGATGTAGGTAATCTAATAGAAGACAGGAATACCATGCTGCTCGGTGGTGAGCTTCAAAGCACAGAACAACTGAAGAGAGCTGTAAAATGCTTCTATTAACTACGACGCTAGTTAATTTGATCATAAACAGCATGTCAATAGTAAATATCATTATTCAGGTTGGCAAACCCATGATCAAGCAAGCTGAAAATCATAAAACAATTTTCTAGACTTCTTAAATTATTCATTCAAACGTTTTTACAGAAAAATACTTTACTATTTTATACAGAGTGGTATTAACTGGTATAATATTGATCTTTAAGCTATAGGATTATTAAAAATAATCTGTATTATCCTTTATTGTAGACTCCTAAAATTTCCTGCCAGCTTATCAACAGTGTTCTGATGATACAGACCTATAAAAACAAGTGAGATTTACTGCAAACCTGGTGGCAGGTGCTTTACTTTCATTATATCATAAAACGAAGAAACTGAGGCTCAGAAATGTTGTATAACTGGCTCAAAGTCATAGAGCTAGTTAGTTAATGGTGGAGCTGGGACGTTTAACTAAGATCAATTTCCAATGCTTATTATCTCCTGTCATGGCAAACTGCTTACCTACGATATCACACCCATTAATTATTTTTAGTACTACTTTTGTATACACCTGATATACATGAACATGATGTGGAATAGTTTTACATAATTTCTCATTCCTAGAAGAAAAGAAATTTAGTTTTGAATACTTAGAGATGACATTGAGTGAACTAGCTAAAAAAGAGGCAAAGAAATCAAACACATATTTAGTACCTATTGGGGGATGAAATAAGCCTTTAAAATTGAAGTGCTAGGTATCCTCACAAATAAGCATTTTAAATGACAAAACACATCCATAAGTTAAAAAAAAAAAAAAAGGAAAATAACCTAACCAGCTGTTACATGAATAAATAAATATGTGTGCCTGGGGATAAATTTCCAGTGACAGCATCATACATAGAATCCAAAAGTATTGCTAGCTTCAATTTTGATAATAAGTGAAGATAAGGGCCTATCCATAAGAATTTGGGAAAATGTTTTATAAAATCCTAAAGAAAAAAAGTAGTTTGAGACAAATAATTTGGTTTATATGTGATTTTTAAAATAATCTATTTCACCTACATATTTGAAGTTTATATATTCAAGTTGGCTAAAAGGTTTTATAGCTATCTTCTCAATAGAAGCAGGAGTAAGGATGTTCTATTTGGGTCTCAAATACGCAGGCTCATATGGTATAGTATTTGCAGGATGAAAATGCTAAGAAATCATCAGCAGCTTTATGATTAACAAACTCACAGAGTTTCAGTACAATCTGCTTTTTCATTGACTAGAGATTTTCCACATTGAAATTTTATAGGGAAAAATTATTTCCAGGAATTACCCATGAAATCATAAAGACAATAAATAATAGAAATCTTATTTCAAATGTCCTCCAAGTATGTATACTTTTTGTAAAACCACAGTTTGGTGTATCCACAAAAGCTATTTTCAATTAATAATAATCACGGCTGGGTGCCCATAGCACAGTGGTTACCGCGCCTGCCACATACATGGAGGCTGGCGGGTTCGAACCCAGTCCGGGCCAGCTAAGCAAAAACGACAACTACAAGAGAAAAATAGCCAGGCATTGTGGTGGGTGCCTATAGTCCCAGCTTTGGGAGGCTGAGGCAAGAGAATCGCTTAAGCCCAAGAGTTGGAGGTTGCTGTGAGCTGTGACGCTATGGCACTCTACTGAGGGCAACATAGTGAGACGTTGTCTCAAAAAGGGAAAAAAAAAAAAACAAAAAAACAGGTGTATGTGAGATAACGTTTTTTAAAAAACCACATGAGGCTCAGCTCCTGTAGCTTAGTGGTTAGGGCACCGGCCACATATACCGGGGATGGTGGGTTCAAACCTGCCCTGGGCCCTCTAAACAACGAGAACTGCAACAACAACAAAAAATAGCTCAGTTGTTGTGGCTGGAGTCCCAATTACTTGAGAGGCTGAGGCAAAAGAATTTAAGGTTGCTGTGAGCTGTGATCCCATAGCTCTCTACTGAGAGGGACACAGTAAGATTCTATCTCAAAAAAACAAAAAAACCCACATGAATATATAATTACTGTGCTCTTGGTGTGCAGAATTAGGCTAACAATGCAAATATGTCAGGATGGACCAGTACCAACTCCCCTCTGTTGGATAGCCAATTGCTGCTGTTTTAGGGGACCCCTAACTTGGGCTTTGAAGACCCCCCCCCATTTCTATTTACTAACCTTAGTCTGTTGCTCAACTGCTTGTGCCTTTTCTTTCTCCACTCTGTAGGAACAAAAGGAGGAATTTATCAGAAACTACCCTGGTTAAGCATCTGGCATCTAATGTAAATGGAATCTGGTTGACTTTCACACCATAGAAAAAAGGTATGAAATTATTTCAATTTAAAAGGCTCGGTGTCTATAGCTCAAGTGGTTAAGGCGCCAGCCACATACACCAGAGCTGGCGGGTTCGAATCCAGCCGGGGCCTGCCAAACCACAATGATAACTACAAGCAAAAAATAGCCAGGCACTGTGGCGGGCACCTGTGGTCCCAACTACTTGGGAGGCTGAGGCAAGAGAATCGCTTAAGCCCAGGAGTTGGAGGTTTCTGTGAGCTGTGATGCCACGGCACTCTACCCAGGGCAACAGCTTGAGGCTCTGTCTCAAAAAAAAAAAAAAAAAAATCAAATAAAAAAAATAAATAAATAAAAATATTTAAGTTGGGTGGCACCTGTAGCTCAAAGGAATAAGGCACGGGCCCTATATACTAGAGGTGATGGGTTCAAACCTGCCAAAAACTACAAATAAATAAAATATTTAAGTTGGGTGGCACCTATGGCCGAAAGGAATAGGGTGCCAGCCCCATATACCAGAGGTGGCGGGTTCAGACCCAGACCCAGACAAAAACTGCAAAAAAAAAAAAAAAAAAAAAAAGGAAAAAGGGTGGTGCCTGTGGCTCAGTGAGTATGGTGTTGGCCCTATATACTGAGGGTGGCAGGTTTAAACCCGGTACTGGCCACACTGCAACAACAACAACAAAAAGAATAGCCGGGTGTTGTGGCAGGCACCTGTAATCGTAGGCACCTGTAATCCCAGCCACTCGGGAGGCTGAGGCAAGAGAATCACCGAAGCCCAAGAGCTGGAGGTTGCTGTGAGCTGTGATGCTACAGCACTCTATCCAGGGCGACAAAGTGAGACTCTGTCTCAAGAAAAAAAAAAATTAAGTTAATAAGCAAATCACAAATGGATAAAACATTAAAAATCACAAGTAGGACCTTAATAAACCATATATAGCTAGTATTAAAAATCAAAAGGTGGAATAAAATTAGGAGTACTGAATAAACCATTCAAGTGACAATCTAGTTCTGAAGAAATAAAATCTTCAAATATCTAGCAAGTGTTAACTATTTCCTTACCTCTCAGCAAATGCCCTGATCTCCCATAATTCCAACTCTTCTTCTGCTACCCATGTTTCAATAATAACAGGGCCAGTTTGCTTGGGTGTTTCTGGTCTCTTTGGTCGCAATGCACTTGATCGAAGACCTTTCCTCTGAGGTGTAGGTGTTTCTTTGGAAAAGAAATCAGAGTATTTTAAAAGCCAAATAGCTTCGAAAATTAGGTACTTCTGGCATCTTCTATCATGAAAAGCAGCAGGTGGCAAACTTTTTCTTCTTAAAGGTTCAGACGGTATAAAGACTATGCAGGCCAAATGGTTTCTCTTACAACTACTCTACTCTGCCTTTTATTCTTTCTTTTTTTTTTTGTTAAGAGATGGAGTCTCACTGTGTCACCCAGGCTAGAGGGCAGACACGTGATCATAGCTTCCTGTGCCTAGACTTGAGTGATCTTCCTCCCTCAACCTCTCAAGTTGCTATATATTTCTTAATTAGACTTTTCCTAAATATTTTTATTGTTTACATAAAATTACTAACTTTTGTTTATTTACATTTTTTCAGTTTGGAGACCACAATGAGTTCCTTTTAGTGTTAATACCTTTGGTTGTCATGAAATTTTCTAGACAGACGTGCATAATTAACTGCAAAATCAATCAATGCCTCACATTTTAATTATAAGAGGTATTATTATGGTCCAGGTTTAGCACAATATCTGTAGGCATCAATATGTGCCTAATTCAATCCTGGTATGTGTATTACTTAAGTATCACTTTTTTAAAAAATAGTTACTTGTAGGAAAATGTTCTGTTTTTGTTTTTTGAGACAAAGTCTCTGTTGCCCTGGGTAGAATGCCATGGCATCAGCTAGCTTACAGCAACCTCAAATTTCTGGGCTCAAGTGATCCTTTTGCCTCAATCTCCCAAGTAGCCGAGACTATATAAGTGCCCACCACAATGCCCGGGTATTTTTAGAGACGTGGTCTTGCTCTTGCTCAGGCTGGTCTCAAACTCCTGAGCTCAAGTGATCCTCCCGCCTTGGCTTCCCAGAATGCTAGGATTACAGGCATGAGCCATAGCACCCAGCCTGAAAAAATGTTTTTCATAAAGTGAATGAGGTTAAGGAAGTAATTATAACCAAATTTCATGTGGCTAACAGATCAATAATGGAAGAATAGAATTCCTTCCACTTCTTACCTTTTGGTGCTTCTGGAACTCCAATGGGGCAAATGATTTTCCTGATACAATATTCAGATCGAATGCCATAAGGACCAACATCTCTCCTCTTAATTATTTCAGTTGTTGTGATTTCAGTTTCAGATGTTTCTACGGTGATTTAATTCAAAAAGTATTAATAACCACCTAAATACTCAGAGACTAAAAAGGCACAACGTCTGGTGTTTTAAAAGAGACATGCATGGAAAACACTTTTAGAAACATTTAATTAATGACTAAGGATCACAATTAGACTGCAACAATATTGAGTTTCTTCTTCCCTGAAAATTTCTAAACTGAACAAAATGATGCTAGGTGCATCTTAGCTCCTGGTGGCAATACTCAGTCAAAACAATAAAAAGCCTAGGATAAAACCAGCACGCACAGGGTACTAGAAGTCTTAGTTTACGACTTACACTCTCCAATAATAAACTATCTTAAAAAAAAAAAAATGAAGACTAGTTCATGAATAAGTGACTCACCTTATAATGTGACTGACTTCCCCATCCCCAGATTTCATAGCATGTGTCAGACTTTAGCAAAGCTGTATTTCTAAGACATGAGCATTTTTTAAAGTAAGTAATAAAGGTGCTTAAAAGTCAGTGAATGGTCAAGTGATTTTTATCCTTAAACTTAAATTATAATGTACCCCCCATTACCTGTCCGTGTAGTCCCTGCTCCTGGAGGAGCCTTGGCTGCCATGTCATCCCATCTCAAACTTGCCCACAGTAACCGTAACATTAGGCTAACTCCAGCCAAGGACTTCACGGTCTGAAGTCTATACCTGAAAGAAAAAACCCAAGAAATCCATATATGCACTTATATACACATGTATATACACACACTTTATACTAAAGGATTGTATTTCTTATCCTTATTACAAATTCAGTATTTACAACATAATTTTGTAAGATTCTCGCTTTATGTCCCTTAAAAAAGAACTTTTTTGTTCATAGGCATAACATACATCTAACACTTAAAAATAGTCTATATTTACTTTAAATGCCAAATGAATTTAGAAAGTGACCATGTTCCATAGTAAGGTTGATACAGTAATAATTTATGAAAATTGTATAAATTTAATCTAATTCTAAAATATCATAAAAATTATGAAGAGCAAACACAGAGAAATAATGGCTATTAAATGTGATAAAGTTTTCAAAAAGGAAAAATCATGACTGATTTATTTTTGTTAAAATGGAAAATGCAGAAATACTTAAATTTTCTCAAAAAGCAAATAAAAAACACCTGGAAAATCTAAGACTATTCCAGATGAACAGAAAATTTTATATCCATCCTAATGGCGAAGGCTTCAAAACATGAACCATTGAATGATGAAAATTGCTAATACTAATAAAACTTTAGTATTAGTGTAGTTTGGAATCCTATACTGAAAAATTCTCTGGCTTTGGGGGTGGAGGTTGTTTTGTTTTGTTTTTGTAATGCCTATCCATGTTTGTGTTTTTTCTAAGCATCATGTGTAAAATTATTGGACATTTTTGATTTTCTTTAAAAAAATAACACTAAGAACACATTTCAAAATGAATTCATTCAACTATAATGAATATCATGGCATAAAATTGAATTCACTATAAGACATTTTAAAGCAGCTGTAGGCTGTCAATTCTCCATTAGGGTCTGTGTTAATTAAAATACTTTGTTGACATTTTCACACTACTTAAATGAACACACTGTTGATTACAGTGTAGATAAAAGCATGTAAAATGAAAAGAATTTCTTCCTTTAACAGAAGGAAAATGTAAACCTTAGAACACATTGTATTTGTAAGGCAATTCTTTGGCATTAGCAGTCCGCTGGAAAAACAGACAATGTGAAAAAAAGAAAGCTCTAGCCAAAAAAGCTGCTGCAACTTCTCTTCTCTGGGTATGACACCATTTTTTGATTGTGTTACTTATTACACTATAAATTGTCTGACCTGGACAGAATTGAACTAGAGAGGGGTGTTCGAAGAAGGCAAAGTGTCTGGTGCTTTTAGACTACCAGTAGAAATCCCTATGGAACTTGTATTTCATGAGAGAAAGAAAAT
Source organism: Loris lydekkerianus (assembly GCA_963574355.1). Taxonomy (NCBI): domain Eukaryota; kingdom Metazoa; phylum Chordata; class Mammalia; order Primates; family Lorisidae; genus Loris; species Loris lydekkerianus. The sequence continues at coordinate 95,387 of CAUYPK010066773.1, read as the reverse complement.
AAGCATTTATTTGGAAAGAAAAGTTCATCCTCATTCTCTCTCTTCTGCCCCCAATCACTCTATGGTCAAATCCTAACTTTAAATCATCCCTATTTTTAAAATGGGAATATTTAATAACATGGCGGGGGGTGGAGAGAGACACTTCATGCATATTGGCCTGCTCATTCAATCATTCATTCAAAAATTACTTGAGCATCTTCTATGTTTTAGACTATGTTAAAGGAGCTGAGGATACACAAGTGAACTAGGTCTGTCTCTCTGTTCTCAAGGAACTGTAAAAGTATAAGGGAGGGACATCTGATTTGCCTCAGGGAAAGGGATCAGAGCTTTGTTGGAGTCTTTTTTGGGGGAAGGGGGGGCAGCCTCAAGCTATCATCCTGGGTAGAGTGCCTTGGTGTTATAGCTCACAGCAACCTCTAACTCGGGCTCAAGTGATCCTCTTGCTTCAGATTTTCTATTTTTAGTACAGACGGGGGTCTTGCTTTTTGCTCAGGCTGGTCTTGAACTTGTGAGCTTAAGCAATCCACCCACCTCAGCCTCCCACTTTGCTGGAGTCTTACAGGACAAATTAAGGGTTTTACAATGGCTGACCAAAGGCAAGGGGTATACATACATATGCTAAGGAGCAAGTGTGTAAGAGCACACACTTCTTGGAAACTGTATCCAGTGTGTTATAGCTAGAGGGAAGGGGCATGGAGGTGCAGAAAGAGATGAAGCTGGCATGACAGAGGAAGGCAGAACCCAGAATATGTTGCACTAAACTGAAGGATTAAAGCAGAGCATTAAAGGCTATTTATATTAAGGCCTCTGAGATGTACTCAGTATTGGATAGTCTGTGAAGGGAAGTACCTCTCACAGATGTCATCTATATGTGACAAGTGCTTTCCCTTCCTCTCCGCTCCCCTCCCTGCAAGCCCCTTAGTTTTCAGAATAAAACTATGAGGTCAATCCTCATTTTAGGAGGACCCCTCTGGCAGTACCATGCAGAGGAAAAGTGCCAGTCCAAAGTGATAATGAAGCATGGGATCAGGGCCTGAGGAAACAGGTACATGGGAACAGTGTGGGGGGAAGGAGGCCCTAATGAGCTTGTGAGACAAGTTTTTCAATATTCCTCAGCCTTAAGATTAGATAATAAAGATCATTCACATGCCTCTGGCATTCTTAGCCTCTATTCACCAGACATATTTTATTCAAGTATTAGTACAAAAGTATATTTCACATGCATGGTTTTTTAGTAGTGATATGATTTTTAAAATGCATTCTGAAGTCAAGAACAATTTATATATTTACCCATGCCTCCATTAGATGAGATTGTGCTTCTCTATAATTAGTTTCAGCAAATTAAGATGTTAGCATGTATTTGAAGGCAGTATTTGTTTAAATGCACTGGAAGATATTCCCTTCCATTAAAAATGAGAAATTAAATAATACAAATTGTGCCACAGTGCACATTAAAACATGATCACTCAGAGCTCCTGAAACCCAGCCGTGCAAAACAGGGCCCTGAGCAGCATTTGATTAGGACCAGGGCCTGGTTCTCCTGGAGAGCTCAGAGGAGAGTGCTTCCCAGTTGAGCCTACCCCTCTATTTCAGAATACAAAAAAAGCAGAAAGGTTGGCCTCCACAACTGCCAGGTCATTTTAATTAAAGTATTTGTACACAGTAACTTTTCCAGTGGGAAAGAAGTTACCTGCAGGACAGTCAAGGATACATTTTGGGACCGCTCTCAATGAAGAAAGCAGAAAAGTGCAGAGTAATTCTATAAATCCATGAACTGTAATGAAGAGTTCCTTGATTCCCTGCAGGATTCTGCAAATCCTTCATTGCAGGCCCTGCAGAGAAATTGTACTTTTCAGCTGTCTCTATTGAATGTGTAATGGAGTGATGATTATTTTATTTCAAATCAAAAGATGAGTTATAAAAAACTTGGTCAAACAAGCTATGGTTGTATTAATAAATGAATTCCTTTATAGAGATCACTTATCTACATTCTTTTTTGATCTAATACTGATTGTATTATAAAGGAAACCAAAAAAGCTTGACTTTTAACTCAACGAAATTAGAAACATATTAAAAAACACACAGAAATGAAGCCTAAAAAGAAATGAGGTTTGCTCAGTAACTCACTGAAATAATTACAGAATCTTAGCAAAATCTAAATGCAACTACAATCAATACTGACTCCTAAGGATGTTCCCAGGACTCCTGTGTTTTCAAAGTTTGTGGTCCATCCTTCTCAATCATAAAGGTGAAAAGATAAAGACAGGGACATGAAAAAGGAAAAAGCAAGGACAAATATGTGAAATGTGATATAGCAGATAAAGTGCCACACTGGGATTTATAAAAACTGGGCACTATTCCTAACTGTCACTGTGCAGCCAGAGGCAAATTATCATACATCTACAAATTTCTAAGATCCCTTGCCAATATAAAACCATATGATTTTATAACTGTCAATGCTATATACTTAGGACTTACCCCCAGCCTAAAGTGCCCGGAAAATTTTAAATTAGGACTATTTCTGATTTTAAAAAATTCCTAAGGAATGTAGATACTACCCATTCATATATAAACAGAGAACGCCAAACCAAATGGTTATCATCAATTATATAAGGAAGGTTTCCACATTATGATGAGCTACATGAAATTTATTAGGTATATTTTCTTAGATCTTATGTTTTATTGAATTACCCAACAGAAATAAAATACAAACATTCCAGAAAACTGGTGATTATCCAATTTGTGATTATCTTGTTCCAGAGCAAATATGGCAATAACTTGGAAAGTTAGACCACAAAAACAATCACATTTGACATATTCCTTTTTTTTTCTTTGAAGACAGAGGGACTCTGTCACCCTGGCTAGAGTCCAATGGCATCATCATAGCCCACTACAACCTCAAACTCCTGGGCTCTAGCGATCCTCCTGCCTCAGCCTCCTGCTACCATACCTGGTTACTTTTTGTATTTTTAGTAGAGATAGGAGGTCTAGCTCTTGCTCAGGCTGGTCTCAAACTCCTGACCTCAAGTGATCCTCCCACCTCAGACTCCCAGAGTGCTAGGGATTAGAGGTGTGAGCCACCAACCCAGGCCAACATGTTCTTTTTGTTTTGTGAAAGTACAACTGAATTTCATTTTAAAGGATTCCCTTAAATTTTAAGTCTTTAAATACTTTTCCCTAAGTAAACTTTAGTACCTACCAGGTAACTGAGTTTTAAGTTTTCTGTATCTTAATTCCACTGTTAACTTTGCCCATTAAATATATGCTTCCCTGTCTTCTATTATCTCATTTTTAAAAAATGAGTACTTTTATGATAATTATTTTTAAACTTCCTCACCCAAATACATTATTTTAAAGTACATACCTCCAAGTGATACCAAAGGTTGGTCTAGGAGAAGGATATGGCCATATATCCAAAGCAGGTTTTGCATTGTAATTAAAATATGGGACTTCTCGGATTCCTCCTTTTCTGGCCAGCTTTTTTAAGTCATCATTAGGCAAAACAAATATGCTCTTCTTGCTGCTCTTGGTAATAAACTTTCTATACGACGGCAAAGCTGTACCTGAACGAGCCTTCTTTGGTCTTGAAAATTTCATCAGTTTCACTTTGTCCCTTGTGGAATACTCTTTGCTCACAGTCATGGATGTTACCAGTGTGCCTCCTGTGGTAGTCAGAGAGTCTGTCACTGTTGTCGTGACCACGGTTTTGCTCTGCTCCTTTACAGAGATGATGTCTACGCTGCTGCCCGTGGAGGGCGTGGAAAGCTTTGTTACCGTTGTAGTGGTGGTGGTGACAGTGGATTTGGCACAGTTTTCTGTAGAGGAGACTACAGTTTGCTTATCTCCTTTTTCTACCTTGATCACAGTTTTTGATTCTGTGGCCACAGTGGATGTCATCGTGGTAACTTCTGTGATGACTGTTTTTCTTTTAGATTCTCCATTGACATTTTCATCTTTGTTGGTGGGCAGACCATTTTCATCAATAAAATCGTTACTGAGATTAGAGTCCTCTCCAGAAGTAATTGGTGATGGAGTAACTTTCTTAACTTCTGAGGTTTCAACTTCCATATCTTCTACCTGATTGACCAAATTGCTTTCTGGACAAGATGGTGGAGGTGTGGTAGTCCGTGTTCTGTCAGACTCTTTGGTTGATGGCACAATCTCAAGGCTATCTTGGTAGTCACCTTCAGCATCTGAAGAATGCAGTAAACATGATTTTGTTTCTGAGTTATTTTTTTCATTAAAATCTTCCATGATGACGTCTCCATTAATGAATGGCTTTGCAGCAGGTTCTTTAACAGTTAATGATTTAACATCATTTTCAGGGATTATTTTATTTATATTATTAACCTTTGGTTCAACATGACCACTTACTATTTTACTCTCAGAGATTTCCTTTAAGCATTCACCTTTCAAATATACTTTAGGTTTATTATCTTTTCCATTTATTTGAAATGTACTTGTTTTCTGTCCTTTCTTTTCAGACTCTCGATTTTCATTATTCTTTTTGTCTGTGCTATTTTTCAGATTTATTTGATCAATGAATTTATTAATTGGTCTCTCTTCTAACTTCTGCTGCTGACTTGGTTTTTTACCGTTTGCTTCAGTTACCTTACCCTGTAACCTGCCATCATAGTTTCCAGTGGACTTAGAAAGAAACTCACATTTTAATGGCTCTAAACCTTCAATACTTTGTTCTTGACTTATGAATTTTTCAGAAATACTTTCATTGCTATTCTGAACAATCATATCTTCCTCACTGCTATCTTGGATAGACATAGTATCAGAACTATTTTCTAAAGTGCTATTATATTCAGAGTCACATCCCAGTTTTCCTTCGAAGTCCATTGGTTTCGAAAGAGATGGGGCATCTCTGTCACTGATACTTTTAGAAACTGATGAAAGTAAAGTACTCTTAGAAGAAGAAAGAATGGTGTCATTTTCCTCCTGTGTGAGTGGTTTTTTGTTCTTATAGATCAAAGTACCAATATTATCTGTACTGTATGGTTTAGAGTCATTCATGAAAAAATCATTTCCTTTTGTTTTAATCTTACTGGGTTCCTGGCTTTTACTGGCAGGGTCCAAGAGATTCTCTTCTATGTCATTTTCAACAGAATTTTGTTTCTGACAATTTGTTTCTGAGCTCTGAATGGGGCCATCATCTAACACCTGGTCTTTTGGGTAATGTTTGTTTGTAGCATGACTCGGACGACTGAGTCCAAGGACTGAGGAATCACTTTGTGAACATCCCTCAACTGAGCCCCCAGAATTATCACGATTTGTATCAAGACTCTGTTCTTCTCTAAGCAAGTCATTCTGACACCCTTCTTTTGCTTTTGTTGTTATTGTTGACTCAGAGAGACTTTTCAAAGAACCTGTAGAAGTTTTTCCTGTGCCCATAATTCCACCTTCCAACTTCATTTTTTCAAGGCGCTGTTTTTCTTCCAGTGTAAACTGTTTAATTCTCCTTTCAAGAAGTCCATCTAGTTTGGATGATTTTGTTTTCTTTTTGTAAGTAGTCCTTAGATGAAAACCCTCACTGACATTGACCACATCTACTTGAGAACTTTCCTGGCAATTTTTATGTGACTCTGATTTCACATCATCATCTATTTCCATTGGTTCTTCCTTGAAAGATTTATCATTGTCAGAATCTAAAAGTTCTTTTCCATCTGTGAAAAAAAGACATTTATAAAAATGCAATTTTTACTCTGAAATGAGGAATCCATGAGACTACTTTTATTTCAAAAAGTAACTACTTTTCTCATTTTCACTCTAGAACTTAAATATAATTATCTACATATATCAAGGTTCCTGACAATTGATTAAAAGTGGTCAATGGACAGGGCTAAATTTTACATAAAAGGTTAAATGCACGTACTCCAAATATTTAAATATTCTGTTTATTATCTAAAAATGATGGAATGCCACAATAAAAAAACTACTTAGTACATAACAGGCTATTGTACACTCCTTTACCTTCATGGGCAATTATGTATATATACTCTTTTACAGTTATAAAATATCTTTTGGCACATACATTATCTAGCTCCCATACAAGACAATGTAAATTCTTTAAGAGATTAAACACAGAATTACCATATGATCCAATAATGCCTATCCTAGGTAAATCTCCAAGAGAAATAAAAACATCTCCACAAAAAACATTTCCATGAATGTTCCTAGCAGCATTATTCATAATAGCCAAAAAGTGAAAACAGCCCAATATCCACTAACTGATGATTAAATAAAATGTGACATATCCACACAATGAAATATTTAAAAACAAAAAGGAATAAAGAACTAATACATGTTACAACATGAATGAACCTTGAAAACATGCTAAATGAGAAGAAGCCAGCCACAAAGGACCACATTGTCTGATTCCACTTAAATGTACTGTCCAAAATAGGCAAATCAACAGAGACAGGAATAAGTTGATGGGCTGGGGCCATTTAGGGAGGGATTAGGAAGTAACTGCTCCTGGGTATGAGACTTTTGTTTTGGATTATGAAAATGTTCTAAAATTGTGATAATGGTTAAATTCTGTGAACATACTAAAAGCCACTAAAAGTCCACTTTCTTTGGGTGAACTGTATGATATATGAACTATGATTCAATAAGGCTGTTATCAAATAAAATGCAGTACCTTTCCTGCTGTAGGAACCTGATCCAGTGCATTCTTATCACCCACAGGCTGCCCTCCACACTCACTCTCCTTACCTGGATCCTTCTTCTCAGTAATCTTTGAGATATCCATTTCATTTTGGTCTGCCCCTTTGGTAGCATCTGAATCTTTTACCTCATCTTTCTCAGAATTGAACTCTGTTTTTATTTGTTTTGGACTTTGTGGACTTTTTCTTTTATCTGATTCATCCATATTTTCATCCATATTATTTTTGGCTAGAAAGAACCGTGCACATAGTAATTAAATAGGTTTTTCCAACAAGTTCTAGTTCACTACTTTGTATAACAAAACAAGAAAAAAGTTAAAGGTATCATTTATTTTCCTGTAAGTCTGGCTGACCTAAAGCATAAAATTAATCACTGAATTTTAGACCTGTTTCAGAAACCTTTTTGTGTGAAAAATTATCTAAATCTATTCAATGGCGGCACCTGTAGCTCAGTGGGTAGGGCACTGGCCACACACACCGGGCTGGCAGGTTCAAACCCAGCTAAAACAACAATGACAACTGCAAACAAAAAATAGCCAGGTGGTGTGGCAGTCACTTGTAGTCCCAGCTACTTGGGAGGCTGAGGCAAGAGAATCGCTTAAGCCCAAGAGTTGGAGGTTGCTGTGAGCTGTGATGCCATGGCACTGTATCCAGGGCAACAGCTTGAGACTCTGTCTCAAATAAATAAATAAATAAATAAATAAATAAATAAATCTGTTCAATGATTCCACAAAGTGTACATCAGTGGTTCCTAATTTACTTTGTGTCACAGAACTAGACAAATGTTCAACAAGGCAATTAGTAGGTAGGGTGCCAGCCACATACAGCCAGGCTGGCACGTTTGAACACGGCCCGAGCCAGCTACAACGACAATCAACAATGACAACTGCAACAAAAATACAGCCGGGCATTATGATGGGCACCTGTAGTCCCAGCTACCTGGGAGACTGAGGCAAGAGAATCACTTAAGCCCAAGACTTTGAGGTTGCTGTGAACTATGATGCCATGGCACTCTACCAAGAGCAACAAAGTGAAACTCTGTCTCCAAAAAATAAATAAATAAACCAATAATAACTTTCCTGTTAAAAGTTTCACAAATCTACCAGTTCAGGCTTGACAAGAACTATTCACAAGATACCACATCACGTAGCTAGGTAAGGGCAACACTAAGCACTCATCTCATGTGGGCCTCACAGGAGGAAACACATCACAAGTATCAATTAGCAAACTACACTGCAGAGCTAACACAACTGCTTTTGAGAAATGCTTAGGTAACAAAGGAAAACCTTGAGGTAAACAGCAAAATGGGCAATGGAAGGCAGGAGAGAGGGGTTCTGCCAAGTTCTATCATTCCTCGTCTGTGTTAACTTCAGTATGTCACTTAGCACTGCCATGAAGTAATTTGCTCATTTAACACAAGTTTAAAAATATGTGCTTTCTTTAAAAAGTTCACCTCTAGAGTTCCATGATTCTAGGCTGGGCATGGTGGCTTATGCCTATAATCCTAGCACTCTGGGAAGCCAAGGAGGGTAGATGGCTTAACTTCAAGAGTTCAAGACCAGCCTTAGCAAGAGTGAGACCCCGGTCTCTACTAAAAACAGAAAAACAAGCCAGTTGTAGTGGCACAGGCCTGTAGTCCCAGGTATTCAGGAGGTTGAGGCAAGAGGATTACTCAAGTCCAAGAGTTTGAGGTTGCTGTGAGCTAAGATGCGAGGCACTCTTCCCAGGGTGACAGAGTGAGATTCTGTTTCCAAATAAATAAATAAATAATCAATAAAAAAGGAGTTCTGTGATTCTAAATATTAAAGTTTAGCTGGGCACAGTGGCCCATGCCTGTAATCCTAGCACTCTGGGAGGCCAAGGTGGGGTGGATTGCTTGAACTCAGGAGTTTGAGACCAGCCTGAGCAAGAGCAAGACCCCGAATCTACTAAAAATACAAAAACTAGCCAGGTGTGGTGGTGGGTACCTATAGTCCTAGATACTCAGGACACTAAAGCAAGAGGATTGCTTGAGCCCAAGAGTTTGACACCAGAGCATTTTACCCACAGGGACACAGTGAGACTCTGTCTCAAAAAAGCAAAAACAAAAACAAAAAAACACTAAAGTTTATTAGCCAGTAACAAAAAATGAATTAATAATCCATTTACCCTATATACTCGAGTATAAGCCGAGTTTTCTCGGCACAAAATTTGTGCTGAGTTCGGGTTTTTCGGCACAAATTTTGTACCGAGAAAACTCGGCTTATACTCGAGTATATAGGTATGTTAGTATTATGGAAGCCTATATCATTTCCTTTCTGGTTTTGTTATGTGCAAAAGTGCTGAGATTACCAAATAACATGACTCTGCAAGAATCAAACAGTACTGAATGTGAGATTTTAAAAAGCAATAATTAGGTAGCTGAGACCTTTTTTAAAAAAGAAGATCTATTCTGTTATCCCAGATAACAAAATCCTATGAATGAAAGTAATTTTTAAAACTTCAAAACTTATAATTACTGAACTACACTGGTAATTCTATATATGCTATTAAAACTTTCAGAAAAGGCTCGGCGCCTATAGCTCAGTAGCTATGGTGCCAGCCACATATACCGGAGCTGGTGGGTTCGATCCAGCCCGAGCCTGCCAAAGAACGATGACAACGATGACAACAACAACAACAACAAAAAAAAAATAATAATAATAATAATAATAATAATAATAGCCGGGTGTTGTGGTGGACGCCTGTAGTCCCAGCTACTTGGGAGGCTGAGGCAAGAGAATTACAAAAGCCCAAGAGTTGGAGGTTGCTGTCAGCTGTGACGCGACGGCATTCTACCCAGGACGACATAGTGAGACTCTGTCATAGTGAGACTCCAGAAAAATGCTCTTATCTAAAACATGGTCAATATAATACAAATTTATAAGAAATACAAAACAGAAACAATTATATAGGGAAAGAAACTTTAAATACTTACTTCCTTCTACTGGCTTTCTGTAGTTCACATTAGTATTGCCTGGCAATTTAGGAACAAACCTATAAACATGAGTTTTACTAATCCAGCTCCAACCACCATATCCTGTTACTCTGTATTCCTCTCCTTTTTGTTTCCAAACCTGGTATAAAAGAGAACATAAACAGTAAGAATGGCAATGCTTTATAAAGCAGTTATGGGTTTTACTTTTTAGCAGATATGGTTTTACACTGTTTCTTTCTTTCTTTTTTTTTTTTTTTAACCAAATAGGACCAAGAGTCAGCCAATTTAATTTTCACTGGGAATCAAAGATTTATGAAGCAAGTCTTTTGTAATATAAAAACTTAACACAATTTAGTTTTACCACAATTTCAACAGATTATTCTCATAACCCTCTCACATTCTACTAAGATAAATGTATGCAAATTGCCAGAAAGATATTTTGCATCCCAACAATAACTATGTCAAAAGTATAACAAAATTATTAAATGCTCAAAGTTGCAGAATACAAGTCTCAGAAATGGCTAACACTATTTTAAGATAAAACTTACCTGATGTTTAACTGGAAATGTGTATTTTACCCATGTAGCTTGCTGCATTGTTTCTTCTTCTTCCTGTTTTTTCTCTTTTTTTTTCACTTTCTCCTTTTCTTCTCTTTCAATTGATGTCATCCTATGTAACCTAAGAATACACAGTTACCAAAAACAGAAGACAGTTACATTTAACTTTGAAAGATGAGAAAGATAAAAATGCAATACTAAAAATCAGGGAGACAAAATCAAAGATTACTGTAATCATACACAGTAATCCAGACACCCCCAACTGACAAAAAATTGAGGTATGATTCCATAATAGGAAAAATCAAAAGAGTACAAAAAGGCAAAACAAAAAAGTGCTACATTTTCCATATGCCTCTCCATAAAAAAATCTCATGAGTTGTCCTAAAGCATTTCATTAATACAGCAACATTTATGTCTATCTTTACATAGTCCATTACTTGGCTACATAAACTGTATTGATAGCACACACACAAAAGCACTGTTTTAAATTATTGAATAGGCTCGGCGCCTGTGGCTCAAGTGGCTAAGGTGCCAGCCATATAACCCTGAGTTGGCGGATTTGAATCCAGCCCGGCCCCGCCAAACAACAATGATGGCTGCAACCAAAAAATTAGCCTGGCGTTGTGGCAGGTGCCTGTAATCCCAACTACTTGGGAGGCAGAGGCAGGAGAATCGCTTGAGCCCAGGAGTTGGAGGTTGTTGAGCTGTGATGCCACGGCACTCTACCCAGGGTGACAGCTTCAGACTCTGTCTCAAAAAATAAAATAAAATAAAATAAATTACTGGATAATCACACAAGAAGATCCTTCCATGTAAGATGTACAAATCTTTTTCTTGTTTTTTTTTTTGGAGACAGTCTCAAGCTGTCACCCTGGGTAGAGAGTACTGTCACAGCTCACAGCGACCTCAAACTATTACATTTAAGTGATTCTCTTGCCTCAGCCTCCCAAGAAGCTGGGACTATTAAGCGCCTGCCACAACACCTGGCTATTTTTGTTGTTGTTGTTGCAGTTGTCATTGTTGTTTTAGCTGGCCCCAGGTTCAAACCGCCAGCCTCTGTATATGTGGCCAGCACCCTACCCACTGAGCTACGGGTGCCACCATGATTTTTTTAAAAAATTAAAATGTATACCATCACATGGAAGTACTATAATTTACTGAAACAGTGCCCTACTAAAGGATAATTTATTTCCAGAGTTTTTCTCTCCTCCCACCCCCCAAAATATCCAAAAGCATTTGTTCTATGAACATTTCTGATTCTCACTAGCACTGGAGTTTTTTTTTTTTTTTCTTTCTTTTTTTTTTTTTGAAGACGAGGTCTCACTCTGTCACCCTTGGTAGAGTGCTGTGACATCATAGCTCACAGCAACCTCAAACTCTTAGGCTCAAGTGATCCTCTTGCCTCAGTTTTTCATTTTTTTTAAGTAGAGATGGGGCATCATTCTTGCTCAGGCTGGTCTCCGACTCCTGAGCTCAAGCAATCCAACCACCTCAGCCTCCCAGAGTGCTAGGATTACAGGTATAAGCCACCTTGCCCAGCCTAACACTGGAGATTTTAAAGACTTCACAGGATCCACTAACATAGAAACAGGCTTCCTACATCCACAGAGAAAGTGGTACACAGGGCTCCATTTCTGAGTGAGAAGATTTCAATGGTTAGATGTAAAGCTCAGGCCACACTCATTCTCAGCTAGCCACCTAGCAGTAAGGGGCAGGCCTGTGGTAAGGCACTATATCTGGGAGATTAGATTTTCATAAATAAGAATATTTCTCATAAACAGAGGCATGAAGCAAAGCCTACAAAGTGAGAAACTCCTCTGTCTCAGAGCTCTAGTGGCAGAAGAATTGCTTTTATCACATCCTAACCAGAGGTAGCCAACTTCTCATGCACAGCTATGTGGAAAGAAGAAAGAACATTTGTCAACTTGGGGTAGGGGTGTTGGAAAGATGTGGGGGCCAGGGGATTTAATTCTTTTTATCTCCATTCCCCCCACCAAAAAATCCCTCTTTCACTCTCTCTCCCCACCTTCCTTCCCCCATCCCCACTTTAGAAGGCTTTATGTCCCAGTGATTGCAGGACACCAGACTGCTCATGCCTATTACACAGAAATAGCATAGCAAATGTTTTTCATAAGGCTCTTATGGTCTTTCATAAATTGAGGGGAAAGGGGGTGGATTTTCTCTGGGAGCTGATTTGTTGACTCAAATTCCATCCATCAGCCATCACTCTAGAAACTGGCAGTGGGCAAGCTCTGTAGGCAAAGCATGGTGGATTATCTGGCAATCTCAGCCCACAGCCTCTTGTTTCTAAGAGTTTCTGTGGGCATGGCTTCGATACACCTCTGAAGACCAGGTCTAGCACAGTGACGGCCTGGGAGCTCATAGCTAGGCAGCGTGCTCAGTGTATGCCCTTGGTGTTCACAAGGCAAACAGATCTTTTCATATTACCAAATACAAAGGCTTCACTTTGTGGAGGATGCCAGATCAGATGGGTGGTGTTGTGGTTAATTTGTAATGCTAGCAATCCTAGGGTAAATTTCTATTGTTCTTACTACCACCAAGATAATCCCTTAAGGGGACAGGCAGTGACAAAGTAAGCTCAGTAGGAGTCCAGTCCTGTTTGTTGGGAAGAAACTTCTGCTACTGGTGGTAGCCTGGAGGCCTCACAAAGGAAGCTCTACCAGGCTGGTATCTAACAGCCTCAGGGGTGCATGTCTCCACTGCCAACTAAGAGTTCAACCAGAAGAATGGACTGAGCTTCAACTCCACTTCTGATCTCGACCCCCCCAGCTCAGGGTTGTGTTTGTTTTTGTTGTTGTTGTGAAGAGACAGGGTCTCTCTGTTGCCCAGGGTGAAGTACAATAGCACCATCCATAGCTCCCTGCAAGCTGGAACTCCTGGACTCAGGTGAGCTTCCCAAATAGCTGGGACAACTAGTACCTTGAGGGTTTGTTTTGCTGTTTCACTCACAACTACAAAAAAAAAACATTTACCATCTTTCTTGGCAAACCTGGGGAGTGTCTCTCTCTGTCCCCCAGTGGTGGGATGGCTGAGTCCAAAAGTTCTTGTACTTAAAATGCTGACAGATACAGCGCTAAACTACTCTTTGGAATTGTGCACTTCACATTACCATCAATTATAAAGCCACCAGTTTTCCCATGCTTTCACTAATGTTGAGTTAATATAAAAATTCTAAGGGGTTAGCTCCACTGAGAGGTAAAAAATCTTATCTCAATGTTTATTGAGATATAATCATTTTTTATGGCTACTGGCCTTTTATATTTACTTTTCTATAAAACACCTATTTTAAAAGCCTTTGTCTTGTTTCTCCTGGGCTATTTATTAGTCCTTTTCATTTATTATAAAAGGTCTTAGTCAATTAAGAAAATTTTCCAGGTGTGGTATAAAAATTTTTCCTCAGTCTGTCATCTGTCTTTTGAATTTCATTATCTACTCAGAATATTAAATACATGTAGCCACTTTTTTCCCCTCTATGGCTTCTAGGTTTTTTACTTGTTTAAAAAAAAAGTATTACAACAAAAACATGAATTAATTCATGCTTTCCTACTGAAGTTTTCTTTCTTTTAAGGAGTTTTTCTTTTTAAATCTTTATCAATTGATTATTCTTATTAAGGCAGGGAACTAAGTGATATTTTCCCCATTCACTCTTTCCTTACTGATGTGCAATGCTTGCACAGTTAAATTCCCACGAGTGTCTTCTACTTCTGGATTCTCTCTTTATCCCACTGCTTTGCTTCTTCTGTAGGACAAATTATTTTTATTACTATAGTTTCAAAATATGCTCTAAAATCTGTTCTCATTTTTCCTAACACCTATTTCACTTTTTGGCTATTCTTTTTTTTTCTGAGACAGAGTCTCAAGCTGTCTCTCTGGGTAGAGTGCTGTGTTGTTGCAGCTCACAGCAACCTCAAACTGTTGGGCTTAAGCGATTCTCTTGCCTCAGCCTCCCAAGTAGCTGGGGCTATAGGTGCCTGCCACAACACCCAGCTATTTTTTGGTTGCAGTTATCATTATTGTTTAGCAGGCCCAGGGCAGGCTTGAACCTGCCAGCCTCAGTGTATGTGGCAGGTGCCCTACTCACTGAGCAATAGGCGTCAAGCCATGTTTTGGCTATTCTTGCATATTAACTTTTCTAGTTGAAATATTAGTATCAGCTTAGTCAAGTCTTCCCTGCCTTCAGAATAAAAAATCCTGTTCACAAAGTATCCTTTCGAAGAAAACTTTTGTCCCTGTCCCTGTGGGTCTATAACCTTTCTTAAACAAATCACTTTACTGTAATTTTAGTGGAATTCAGCAGGGAACAAAATTAAATGTGTTTACTTAATTTGTTGGATTAACTCAGATCTCAGATTGTATTTTCAACAGGGTTACTGTTTGTATACAAAAAAGCTACTGATCAATATACTGCCCACCTTACTTTTCATGTTATTTCTGATAGTATTTCAGTCCAATTTCCTTATGTTTCCTAAGTATACGATTAAAGCAACTACACATAATATAGTTATTGTGCATATACATAGGAAGGAAGGACAAGAAGAGAGGGGAGGGAGAGAAGGGAGGGAAGGGAGGAAAAGAAGGAAGGAAGAGTCAATTACCTGGAATTGACTTGTATGTTTGATATAAAGAAGAGAATATAATTTTCCACCAGTGGGGATAACTAATTGTCCCATCACCTTTTATTAAATACACTACTTTGGTAGATGCTGCCCAAAGCTCAGTCAGCAAGGGTGCCAGCCACATACACCTAGGGTGGCAAGTTCGAACCCAGCCCAGGTCTGCTAAGCAACAAAGACAACTGCAACCAAAAAAAAAAAAAAAAAAAAAATAGCTGGGCGTTGTGGCAGGCGCCTATAGTCCCAACTACTTAGGGAGGCTGAGACAAGAGAATTGCTTAAGCCCAAGAGTTTGAGGTTACTATGAGCTGTGATGCCACAGCACTCTACCAAGGGCAATATAGTGAGACTCTGTCTCAAAAAAAACCATTTCTTTTGTTTTGAATTTCTAGATTAGAAGTCTTTTCCCTATCTATTTGACCATGATACTGCCAGACCGAAAATGCTATTAATTTCTTATTTTTCTGAATCATGGTCCCTAATTTTTTAAAAATTCAGAATGTTTTATTTTATAGCATCTCTTCATCATATTAAAAAAAGAGTTCTTTTGTATATCTTACCAGTGGATGATACTGATACAATTCATAAAATAATTGTATAAGTCTAAAAAAGCTATTCAGGGCTGGGTGTAGTGGCTCATGCCTGTAATCCTAGCACTCTGGGAGGCCAAGGCGCGCAGTTTGTTTGAACTCATGGGTTCGAGACCAGTCTGTGAAAGAGTGAGACCCCGTTTCTACTAAAAAATAAAAACCTTGTACAATGTGTATTCTTTTTGTTGCAAATACACATATGTCAAAAATATCTCTTTGTTCCTTTGCATTAAAAAAAAAATACAGCTCACTGCCCACCTTAAAAAAAATAATAATAATAATAATTAATTAATTAAATAAATAAAATAAAAACCTGAGGCAAGAGGACCACTTGATCCCAAGAGTTTGAGGCTGCTGTGAGCTATGATGCCATGGCATTCTACCAAGGGTGACAAAGTGAAACTCTGTCTCAAAAAATAATTAATTGATTAATTAAATTAAAAGGCTATTTAGCAGACTAGTGACAAGAATGTATCAAAAAGAAAAAAAATACCTGGATTTAAAAAATTAGAATTCTATCTTCCACTAGAATGTTTAATACTTTTTTTTAAAAGACAGAGTCTCACTATGTTACCTGCAGTAGAGTGCCATGGCATCACAGTTAACAGCAACCTCCAATTCTTGAACATAGTGATTCTCTTGCCTCAGCCTCCTGACTAGCTGGGACTACAGGCACCTGCCACAATGCTCAGCTATTTTTTGTTGCAGTTTGGCTGGGGCTGGGTTCAAACCCACCACCCTCGGTATATGGGGCCAGCGCCCTACCCACTGTGCCACAGGCACCGCCCACCTAGCTATTTTTTTGTAACAGTTGTCATTCCTGTTTAGCTGGCTCGGGCCGGGTTCGAACAGCCAGCCCTGGTATATGTGGCTGGCGCCCTTACCACTGAGCAATGGGTGTCAAGCCTAGAATGTTTAATACTTAAAAACAGATCTACAAAAGGCATGATGTAGTAATTTTAAGTTACATTTAATTAATTATAAGAGCTTTATTCAGCAACATTTAGCTTAGTTTTATTTTTGTCTCCAGAAGCATAGTGGCTTGGTCTATCAACACACATTTCAGCATAATCCCTAAATAGGATAAAGTTGGGACAGTTTGGGGCAAGTCTGGAGATAAATGCAAGAAGGACAAAGAGATACAGAGTACTGCCTCACAGCTGCCCTGACTCTGTACTTGCTCTACCTTGATCAAAGACAATAAGGAGAAGCAGAATACAGGAGTGCACCTATTCAGCTCTCTTCTCCAGTGGTATACAGTGTCACAGCAGCTTAAACCCCTGCTCTTTTTTTTTTTTTTTAGTTGTGGGAAGAATTAAGTCCACTCCATTTGAGAAAGCCTCTGTTGGTAGCAGCAATTATATTAAAATGGGAAGGAGAAAAGAAATGGTAAGACTTACGTGGGGGAAAGACCAAAGAAAACTGGGAATAAGTTTCAGCAGATAAAAAAGTGTAGTAGGGATAACTTCACTTTTCTTAAAATGATTTATTATAAAATAATACATAAATGTGGTAAAAAATGTAAAGTATATTTTTATTTTTAAAATAATAAGATTATACCTTTGGTATAGGTCCTCCAGGGGAAAAGGGTGTGAGGAGGATAGAATGATTTTTACTTTTTACTTTATATTACTGTATAATATTTGCATTTTTTACCATAAGCTATATTAGTTTTGAAACAATAATTTATTAAAGCCTAATTAAAGTTGAAAAGCAAACCATCAGGAGTAAAAAGTAGTTTCAAATCACAAAATTTATTTAACTATCTGTTCAAGTCATAGAACTCTGGGGAGCTGCCTGATCTTTGGACAGATACCCAACTCTAAAAAAGAATATAATTCAGATCCCTAGCATAGTACCTGGAAAAAATAAATACTCAAAAAAAGTAAGTATTCTTTCTATTCAATAAAAATACTATGCTATTTACTTTAGAAAGGGTTTAAAATTTTTTAATTGATCTTTTTCTCTTTACTTTAACCCTATATCAAAATAAAAACTAATGTTCATTCATGTGTACATCTTATAGAGGAAGAAAATAAGGGTAAAAGTAAAGTCTTTAATATGGCCTCCTAAATGCATTAGCTTTCATCCTTAATAGACTAGTATTTCAAAAGGAAGTCTAATAGCCATCACTCACAAAGCTCAGAGTCCACTTACCTGGTATGCCCTAAAGATTCCCGCCATATAGGTAGCATCACAACTGGTTTTACTGCACACTCCAAAATAGCTAAAGCCAATGCAAATTCTCTGGGTTTGCTACACATCTGTACTGCCTTGATCCAATTTGCCCTATTTTTCAGAGGAAAGGAAAGAAATTACTTCACTTGACTGATCTTAAAAGCATGATTACTGCAGTTTATGCTGACTCCACATTATAGCACATATGTTTCTCAGTTAAGCATGTACAAATATACCACTACTATAAGTTTCTACCTCATAGAATCACAGATTTTAAATACCAGAAGGAATTCCAGAGATTGAGGAATTCCTTCAACTCCTCAAACTTTGTCTGGCCTCAACTTATTTCTGACTAGGCCCAATAGCTCACACATGTAATCCTAGAACTTTATGAGGCTCACTTGGCGGCCAAGAGTTTAAGAAGACTTCAAGGTCAGTCTGGCCAACATAGTGAAACCCCATCTCTAGAAAAACTACAGCCCAAGTGACACAGCACGTCTTTTTTTTTTTTTTTGAGACTGAGTCCCATTTTGACACCCCTGGTAGAGTGCAGTGACATCATAGCTTACAGCAACCTCAAATTCTTGGGTTCAAGAGATCCTTTGCCTCAGCCTCCTAAGTAGCTGGGACTACAGGCATCTGCCACAAAGCCCAGCGATTTTTTAGGGATGGGATCTCGCACTTGCTCAGTCTGGTCTTAAACCTGTGAGCTCAAGCAATCTGCCCACCTCGGTCTCCCAGAGTGCTAAAACTACAGGTGTGAGCCACCGCGCCCAGCTTCTTACATGTCTCTGAAAAATGAAAAAAAAAAAAAAAAAAAAAAAGGACTC
Source organism: Loris lydekkerianus (assembly GCA_963574355.1). Classification (NCBI taxonomy): domain Eukaryota; kingdom Metazoa; phylum Chordata; class Mammalia; order Primates; family Lorisidae; genus Loris; species Loris lydekkerianus. Next base: position 76,968 of record CAUYPK010066773.1, on the reverse strand, counting down.
TGCTTCTAGAAATCTTTCAAATGGCAGTGCTCGTTCAGTAACTTAGAATACATTCATGTATTCTAACTTCCTCACTGTCTGCTGATCAAGCTGACTTCATTCAATTCATTGATAATGATGTTTTAAAGTGTATAACTACAATAATCATTTTATAAATATTTATTATATTCACAGCAATAAATTAACCTTAGTTTCCTTTACCTGTGTGAAGCCCAATTAGGATGCAGAAAGGATGAAGGGATATTGTTTTCTAGCTGGGTGATCGTTAGTCTCAGAGTGGATATGGTAAGAACTTTGGACCCATGGACAGAACCATTCCATTTGAACTCTCCTGCTGGAGTCAAACAGAACTTATGTGCAAGATGCCTTCTCTTATCATGATCTTCTCTGTGCTGGTGCTTATTCAAAGCAAATGAATTAGTGGAATATTGATTGTGGTAGACGCGATACTTCCCTTCTTGACCTAATTTAAAATAATTGTTGATATTTCCTTTCATGACCACTTCCTTTTTGGTGCTCAATCGTGAAATTTCTCCTTGAGAGTTAACTACTAGTACCTGACCAAGAAAATAAAGAGACTTCATTATTTATGTCAAAGACTTAACTTTGTCTAATAATTATAACGAATCATCTCAAATAAACTGATACATTTTATGATGGAACATTCGAAGTTTAAAAGCTAAGGTAAAAGCTAAAGCTGATTATTTCCAATGAGGAAACCAAGATATACCTGTAAAAGGAAAACCAACAATTACCTATTATATGTCAGATACTACTGACTACATTCAGGTATGTCAAATATGCACATGAAACTGTATGTATTAATCATTTACCTTTCATAATTTCAAGTTTATAACATACACTTCAGGGACAAAGGAGGTCATCGTGTGTACTAACTCTCCAAAAATATATTCCTAAAAATACCTTTTCTTCTGTTAACAAGGGATAAGCCTCTTCCTTTAGCTGCAGGTTTGCCTGAAATGATCATAGCTAGACCTCAGCAGTAAATCACCAACAGCTCTTTATTAAGCTCATAGCAGCCTACTCATTACCATATGAGAAAGGTTTTGTTTTGTTTTTTTTGTTTTTTTAAGAGACAGAGTTTCATTTTGTCACCCTTGGTAGAGTGCCGTGGCTTCATAGCTCACAGCAACCTCCAACTCCTAGGCTTAGGCGATTCTCTTGCCTCAGCCTCCTGAGTAGCTGAGACTATAGGCGCCCGCCACAACACCTGGCTATTTTTTTCTTGCAGTTTGGCTGGGGCCAGGTTTAAACCCGCCACCCTCAGTATATGGAGCTGGCACCATACTCACTGAGCCACAGGCGCTGCCCTATGAGGAAGGTTTTATCTCTTTAAAATTATAGACGATAAGACAGATCATGTAGTAAGAAGGTAAATCATCCATGTATAGTATTCTATGCACGGACTGAAATTTGAGTCCATACGTATACTTAATATAACCTGACATTTCTATTCTTATTATCCAATGCAGTTTCAGAAATGGAGAAAATAAAATTCAAAAGCAGGTCTACAAACTTTTAGTCCTTATTTTTAAGGTGTAGTAATTAAAATTATTTCACATTCCAGAGACTTTTGTTTTCAACAGAAGGAACACACCTCTTTGCCCTCTTTAAATAATTTATTTGCTTCATGGGCTGCAGCTGCCACCTGCTGGCTCTTAAGCTGACTAAGTTTGCTGTCTGGATTCCGCAATCTGGTGATAATGCGAGTTGAACCAGAAGCTCCTCTGCCAGTTCCAGGAGACTCACACATCTCCCCATTAGACTTCTCTGATTTGAAATCACCTATTATAATAGGAAAAAGCCATAAAGTAATTGGTAACAGTAAGTAAACAATTATAATAACAACATCTTATTTCTTTAAAATCATTCTGGTGTGTATCTAAGACTGAGAAAGTGAAAATAAACAATGTCCTTGAATAGCAAAGCAAATGTCATTTAATTCTTAAGTCTTTTACTTAAAAGAAAATGTCAGAAGGGTACTGCAAGTCATCTATCATTTCACAGAAAATTTACACACGCTAGATTATCTGTTTCAAAGTTTACCTACTAGAAAAGAAAAAGGGCTGCTACAAATTTACAATAAGCATAATTAACTCAAAGTGCACACTAACAAAATGTCACTTTATATATTCAGTATAGATTTCTGTATAGAAAGGTTGTCATTAATTTTAGAAAGATTTTCACTGAAATTCTGTTTAAACCCCTAATAGTTGTGAGCTTATAAACATAAATGCCAAGTGAATTTTCCCCTAGGGAATCTCGATAATTATTGGTATGTGCTTATTAATGTAAAAATCAATAAATTAGTTTGACATAATAAAGCTCTCTCAACATTTTAATAGCAACTTAATTTTTTAAAGTCACAGACTGAACTGCCCAGGAGCAATTTCTGCTTTATATTCCAAATCTAACTTTGGCTGAAAATTTCTAGACATTTTAAAATGACTGTATCACTGTTCAATTTTCACTGACCAGACAGTAAAATGAGATCTGCGTTTTCTCTTTTAAAAAATTTAAGACACTGTGGCACTGGCAAATGAAAGGACAATTTACTATATTATCATATAGTAATGATGGCATTTTAAGTAAGCAGAGGAAATAGAGTTGGGAAAACTGACTATGCATTTTGCGGGGAAAAATTACAACAGTTTTGTAGATATTTGTTAATTTTATCTATTCTGCTCTTCTTTCCTTTGGGGAGATGTTTTTCCCCAACATCTCAATCATATGTTTCTGCCAGGACCCAGGAAATCAAGTATCCTGTCCCCTTTGGGGTAAGCATCAGGACTCAGCATGGCCAAACAAAGCACACCATTAGATGGCCACAGTGATGGTCTCAGCACTGGCTATGTGGACCAATCCTCTGAGCATCCTATTCCAGTTTTGTGAATCTGGAAATAGAGAAAAGATCTTTACTTTTTTAAATTAGTGAGCAGGAAGGGTATAAATTTGGGGTTGGCTACTTTTATTCCCGTAACATAGAGAAAGCTATCAATAACAGGAAACAATCAGGCCATCACAGACCAAAAAAAAAAAAAACAACAACAAAAAAAAAACAACACAAAAACATATATATATATGTATGTATATGAAAGGGGAAAACTGAGAAGACCATGACAAGCTCATTTGACTCCCTGGATCCAGTTATGCCCTTGAGCTGTCACCAATTCTGGACTTCTTCATTGTATGAGTTAATGAAATTCCCTTTTATTTTAAGCAAGTTTGATGGATTTCTATCAAAACTAGTACGTTCTAAATAATCCAACAGAGTATTTTAAGATTTTGACTCCAAGGTATGGTACTGACTAAATCAAGATAGAGCAGTAGCACTGAATATTTTGCTGCCCTTGGCTCAACAGCTAGCTGTTCAGACTATCAACTTTCTCTTGGGCTTCAGCTCATGAGGTTTTATGCTAAGATGCTGAACTATGGTGGCTACTTCTCAGGACCATCTATGAAGTTCTATAATAAAGACTTCACAAGACACTATTTGATCTAGGTTGGATTTCCTGAAAACAAAGATAACAGCAGTGTTTTATAAAAAAGCCCCTCATTCAAAGCCAACAAGCCAATACTGCTCAGAATCAATTCTTTGGGTCACTTGGTAACTTGAGAGCAAATTAGGGAAAGAAAATTTAACCCCAGGGGCAAGACCTTAGGGAGCAGAGAAAGAGAACTAGGTTGAGAGTAGAGGTTCCTACTAAACACTCTCTGCTTAAAGGCCGTATTTCCCATAAAGGATGAAACCCTGTGATGCAGCCTGGTGGCAGAGTATATACAGATCTACCCCTGCATTTGCAGGTCATTGTTTAATGACGACAGGAGGCACAAGGCTAGACAAACTCTTCACCTGAGGGTTAGAGCTATTTTTGTTCTACTAAACAGACAAACTGGGAAACTAGAGGGGTTCAATTTCAGGGACCCTGATGCAATTTACTAAGCATTAGGTACCAGCTGGGTACCTAGGAATCTGCAAGGGGTTAGACTGTCAGAAAAAAAATGTCAAACCTGCCATTTAGGGTGTATGATCCCATAGCAGTCCCTAACAACTCATTACCAATAACAGCCAGTAGGACAGAGGCTGCTAAAACAGAGTGGTCTCTAAAAGAGAGTCTTTGGCTAGGTGCCACATCTTACATCTGTAATCCTAGCACTCTGGGAGGCCAAGGCAAGTGGATCATTTGAGCTCAGGAGTTTGAGCCCAGTCTGAGCAAGAGCAAAAACACAGTAGCTCACACCTGTAATCCCAGCATCTGGGAGGTCAGGGCAGGTGGATTACTTGAGCTCAGGAGTTTGAGACCAGCCTGAGCAAGAGAGAGACCCCCATCTTAAAAGGAAAGGAGAGAGAGGAGGAAGGAAAGGAGAGGGGAGGAGAGGAGAGAAGAGAAGGAAGGAAGGGGCGGGGGAAGGGAGAAGAGGAAGGGAGGGGAGGGGAGAGGAGGGAAAGGAATGGAATTAACTGAACTGTGGTGAGCACCAGATTGTGGTGAGCACCGTAGTCCCAGCTACTCCATGGGGTGAGGCAGGTGCATTACTTGAACACAGGAGTTTGAGGTTGCTGTGAGCTAAGCTAATGCCACGGCACTCTAGCCTGGGCAACAAAATGAGACTCTGTACCCACTGATTAGTTAATGGATAAGTCTTCTCATATGCTTCTCACCTTTCACTCACGAAAATTCTCATGGCAAACCAATGGCATCTAGATTTATCAAAGAACGCCCTCTACTACCAGAATGATGAGTGTTACTTACAGGCAGTTAATTTGGCTCAAGAATTGTGACATCAAGATAAGCCACATCCAGACCTGTCAAAATTAATGAACACACCAGAAATCCTAAATTTGGGTCTTGATACAGTTAAAATTACTGGATGTGATGGTGGGAAAGAGGTTTTTGGAAAAGTTTTCACTTGTGGGTGAGATCTTTGCATTACATTAGAGAGAATTCTGAATTGTATGTATGGGAAAAAATGTGAGAGAACATGCATGTGCTGGAGTACCAAAGGATGGAACGTGGATATTAACTGTGTTCTTACATTTTCAGTACTCCTCTTTCTTTGGGAAAGCATTCCTATCCCATTCTAATCATATACTTTTGCTGGGGCCATCAATCAAAATACCTTGCCTCCCGTGGCTACGGAGGTAGGAACAATATGAAGTCAGACAATTAAGTTCGCAAACCCATCCTAGAAAATGTGCTACATACCTCACTGCTGAATGTCACTATGGTCACTTTCAAAGTAATCCTCAGGGAAGCTATGTACTGATGCCAGGGCCTAGACCACCCTTCAAAGCACTATTTCTAGGATGAGTTCATAAACTTAACTGTCAACTGCCTATAATGATAGAGCTGATGGCCACCCCAGGAAAAGATTTCTAAAATTGCTCTGAAGGGTGAAACACTGGTGTCAAGGCACAGCTTCCCAAGGAATGTATTTCAAAGGTGACTACAGTGATATTCAGCAACAAGGTACATAGCACTTTTTTAGGACGAGTTTGTGAACTTAACTATCTGACTATGATCCAACATAGACCAAATTCCTTCCTCAGGAACTTTTGTTTGGGAACAGGAGTAGAGGCCTTGCCTTTGGATCAGAGACCTTGGAAAGACAGGAATACAAATTGCTGGTGCCATATTGCTAGCCACTTGGAAAAAGCCTGTGTTAGAAGAGAATGAAGTTAACATATATAAATCTCAAAAGGAGAGAGAAAATAAGACAGAAAAAGTTTTGATACCTGGGGGTCCAATCATATCTGATGAGGCCTAGACTTGTCAATTATATGAATGAATTAAATTCCCTCTTCACACAAGCTAGTTTAAGTTGGTTTGGTCACTTGCAAATTAAAAGGTTCTAATTAAAACAATCTCCACCTAACACCATACAAAACATATACTTAGAGTAAAAACAAAGTTATAGGAATATTATGAGAAATTACTATAAAATATATGCATATTCTTGGGTAGGGATAGTCTTTCTTAATAAGAAACAAATACCCAGAGAAACCCTAAGGAAAAACATTGACAAACTACATAAAACATAAAAATTTCTATATGAGAGAGACTTAAAAACAAGCAATATTATGTAAATATATATGTGAAATTAAAGATTAATAGCCATAATAAAGTATTCCTAAAACTCATTAAGAAAAAATATCAAAATTCAATAGGAAAAAGGGAACAAAACTTATGAATAACCAATTCACAGCAAGTTCACCAAACACATGAAAAGAAACTCAACCACATTAGTTAGCAGGGATACGCAAACTTTTAAATGAAATATTTACTTTTTGCCATTGGCAAAAATGTAATTGGTCAATGATGTTGAATTTAGGTGACAGAATGGGGAGATAGGTATGTAAATTATCGGTATAAATCTCTTTAGATGTACAAGTAAGGAGAAAACATTACCATTTTTTAAATGTACCTACCATTTGACCAGCAGTTCCACTTAGTGTTTCTATACTGCCAGAAATATTTGCACAAGTACACAAAGATATATGTTGAGAATGTTAAAAAAAACAACACACTATTTGTAATAATGAAAAAACTGTTAACAGCCTAAATGTCTATTAATAGAGAAAGAGTAAATGAATTATGGTTCATCCATATTGTGAAGTACCATGCAGCAGTTAAAAAGAATGAATTCAGTTTATAACATAAAAAGATTTCCCTACATGTATTATTACATGGAAAAAAAAAAAAACAAGATGGAAAATAATACATGCAGAATGATCCCATTTATGTAAAAAAAAAAAAAAAAAAAAAAAGACAAAACAAAAAACAAATAAATCTTTGCAACCTTTATAAACAGTACATACATGGATTAACTACAGAGAGAAAGATCTAAAATGTAACACACCAAACTGTTGGTGGTTACCTTTTGAAGAAGGGGTATGAAAAAGATCTATTTTCCCCCCAACGTGTTTGTATTTTTTTAAACAAAAACAGCAAAAACAAGTGCTACCTGTGTATTTAAAAAAACAAAAACAAAAACCAGAAAATCCAAATCTTCCCACCCCACCAAACTTTTATTTTAAAAAAATTAAAAAATAAAAATAAAAAAGAAAATAAAAACAAAAATAAAAAAATGAAGTTCCCTTTAATGGATGAAGTGCATTCTTACCTATCTCTTCTTGAATAGAGACAGGTGTATGGGATTCTCTTTCTCCATTTTCAGGATCATCAGCTGCCTTAGCAGATTCACTCTGGGAAGAATTTAGTTCACTGCTGCTGTTACTGTTTTCCAGATTAGGCTGGATAGAGGTAGTAGTAGCACTAGTGTTACTGTTGTCACATGTCTTGTTAGGTTCTTCTAGAAAAATAGAATTATCTGATTTTTAAATTGGAAATCACATCAAAAATAAATGTCAGAAAAGACATTTAATTGATTTAGGATTTCATTACAAAGCTCTATTTTAAAAAGAAAAGATGTTCATGTATGGATAACGCAATGTATGAAAAAATATTGGTAAGCAACACCCTACAAGTTGTTTATCAAGTCTCGCAGTCTATTAACTCAATGACTGTTATCATCTTAGCCTATAGAACAAGGCAGACAATCTTTCAGATACTCCAAAGCTGAAGAATAACAAAGTGATATAACTATCTCAAAAAACTTATGGTGCACCAGATATTGAATAAGTGGTTTGCTAAGATAATATCTCAAAATCTAAAGTTTATATTCTTATTTTTCAGAAGTACTCAAATAGTATCAGAAATAAAATTAAACAGGATTATTTATATCTAAAGTTTTCTGCCTGAATTCTATGCTCCCAAATTAACTAGAAGGTTATGTCCACATGTCCTCATTAACTTTTAAGGAAAATGTAATTGTATCACTAAGAGTACAGTTCCTAAAGGCATACTGAAATTAACACTACCATCAAAGAAAAGTCTAAGTCTTTTTATGGTAGTCTAGAAATTAATCTCCCTGTCCATTCATTTTTGCCACTAATAAGATACTCTTCAAACCATCTAAAGAAAAAGTGGTTAGCAGCCTATCACAATGACTATTTCTACTATATAATGTTAGGTTTGAGAAAACAAAAAAACAAAAACAACCTGATAGACATATGGGAAAATACGTGAATAGTTGCAAATAAATAAAAATGGTGTTTAAACATATGGAAATAAAAATATGCTCAATTCAAACGAAGGAAAAATGCAAAGTAAAACTATATCCAGAAACTACTATTCAGCTATCAAATTGGTAAAAATCCAAGTCTCACAATAAGCCAAGGTGGAGAGGCAGAGTTAACAGGCAGTCGCACACAATGCCATGGGAATACAAAACAATAAAAGATAGACAAAAGGGAATTGACAGACTCTAGAAAACTCACATATGTATTTATTTAACATAACAAAACCCCAAGTCTAGAAATCCATCCCAAAATACTGAATTACTTATCTATAGAGCTATTTGTTCAAACATTATTAATAATAGTAAAAGACCAGAAACAAAATTTCCATCAATAAAGCACTGGTTGAATAAAAGATGGTACAAACAATGAAATGTCATGCACCACAGCAAGGGTTGAGGATAATCACTATGTTCACATAGGAAACAATGTCCAAGATCAAATATTAAAAACAAGAGGCTCACAACAGTATTTATAGTGTTAAGTTTTATGACAGAGGGGAGGAAAATACGAATTTATGGACATATTTTGCTTTTATTTATAAAAAACAAATACACAAAAATACTGGAAGAATAACCAAAACCTAATAAAAATGAGTGCCTATAAGGGAAGAACAAGACATGGTTCTCTATCTCTTACACAGTTTTGGTTTTCTAATAATGTCAATGGTCTACATTTTCAAAACATTAAAGTTAGAAATGCAATCCCTAAAAATTGAAAATTGAAACAAATGAATAACTGTATCAAATTGTGTATAGTCATAGACAGTAAAGAATTATGAAATATAGTATTTTGAATATAGATCCTTACTAGAAATATTAGGACAAAGAAATAGAAAAGAAAAACAACAAAACTTAAATGCTATTCAGTAGTCTTACTGCTGCCAACAGTATTATAAAAATATTAAAATATGTAAAGCCATTACTTATTATTAATGCACATTAGGATATCTATCAAGAAGATATAAAGCAAATACATAACAGAGTTACTGTTGCTAGGAACTAAGACTTTCAGTGTAAGGGGAAAGAAATGTAAGTGTAAAAACAAAAAACTAAGTATGCAATCCACTATCAGGATTTGAAATGGTGATTAAAACAAATCTCCTTCTTTTCAAAAATGTGTATTTCTTAACATTACCCACCAAAAAAGCCTAGAGGTAGTGAGAGCCAAACAAAAATAATACCCCTGAGCCCAGACTGTGATCTCTAAATATCATTCCCCACTAAAAGGAACCAGGATTTCTTTTTCTCTTCCTTCCTACCTTCTTAACCTTCCTTCTCTCCTCCTTCCTTTATTCTTTTTTTGAGACACTCAGAGTCTGATTCTGTAGCCCAGGCTAGAGTGCCATGGCATCAGCCTAGCTCACAGCAACCTCAAACTCCTGGGCTCAAGCAATCCTCCTGCTTCAGCCTCCTGAGTAGCTAGGACTACAGGCACCCACCACAATGCCCAGCTTATTTTATTCTAAGTAGTGACAGGGTCTCATCTCGCTCTTGCTCAGGCTGATCTCAAACTCCTAAGCTCAAATCCTCCCATTTCGGCCTCCAAGAGTGCTAGTATTACAGACTTAAAACACCAAGCCCAGCATAAAACCTGTATTTCCTTTTTTTTTTTTTTTTCTTTTTTTGAGACTGAGTCTTACTATGTCGCCCTCAGTATTGTGGAGTCATAGCTCACAGCAACCTCAAACTCTTGGGCTTAAATGATTCTCTTGCCTCAGCCTCCCAGTAGCTGGGACTACAGGCTCCCACCACAATGCCCGGCAATTTTCTTGTTGTAGTTGTCCCTGTTGTTTGGCAGGCCCAGGCTGGTTCAAAACAGTCAGCCCCTGTGTATGTGGCCAACGCCCTAGCCACTGAGCTATAGGCGCCAAGCCAAGTGTTCTCTTTTTAAGTCTCTGGACTGGAGATCTCACACTTTCTTTGATGCATTACTCTAGCTTTGGGTTCCCTGTATTAATCTGAGAATTCCTTTTCTTTTCTTTCTTTTTTTTTTTTTTTTTGAGACAGTCTTATTACGTCGCCCTCGGTAGAGTGTCGTAGAATCGTAGCTCACAGCAACCACAAACTCTTGGGCTTAAGCGACTGTCTTGCCTCAGCCTCCCTAGTAGCTGGGACTACAGGTGCCCATCACAAGGCCCGGCTATTTTTTTTGTTGTAGCGGTTGTCATCGTTTAGCAGGCCAGGGCCAAGTTCAAACCTGCCAGTCCAGGTATATATGGCCAGCACCCTAACCGCTGAGCTACAGGTGCCGAGCCTGAACCAGTATTTCCTAAAGGAAAGAATGACTCTAAGTTAGGGGTAGGAAATATACAAAATGAGCCTCCTCGAGTACCTTCCTATGACAAAAAGCAAGAAGTCTTTGATAGCCTACTGGAATCATGGCAAAAAGACTCAAAGGCCAACATGTAAGGGCTCTGATGGGTGAAGAGAAACAAAATAACTACAACTGACTGAAACAAACTAAACATATAAAGATCACTGAGTTCAATCTGATACTTTAAAAAAGAGAGACACATTCTCCTCCAAAAGTCCCTAACTCATGAATCAAGACAAGTAGGCCATGGATGGGCTCGGTGGCTCACGCCTGTAATCTTAGCACTCTGGGAGGCCAAGGTGAGTGGACTGCCTGAGCTCAGGAGTTCAAGACCAGCCTGATCAAGAGTGAGACCCCATCTCTAAAAAAATACCAAGGCATTATGGCAGGCATCTGTAGTCCCAGCTACTCGGGAGGCTGAGGCAAGAGAATGGCTTGAACCCAAGAGTTTGAGGTTGCTGTGAGTTATAATGCCATGGCACTCTACCAAGGGCATCAAAGTGAGACTCTGTCTCAGGAAAAAGAAAAAAAAAAAAGACAATGGCTCAGCGCCTGTGGCTCAAGTAGCTAAGACACCAGCCACATACACCTGAGCTGGCGGTTCGAATCCAGCCCGGGCCTGCCAAACAATGATGGCTGCAACCCAAAAAATAGCCAGGTGTTGTGGCAGGCGCCTGTAGTCCCAGCTACTTGGGAGGCTGAGGCAAGAGAATCACTTAAGCCCAGGAGTTGGAGGTTTCTATGAGCTATGATGCCACAGCACTCTACCCAGGGTGACAACTTGAGGCACTGTCTCAAAAAAAAAAAAAAAAAAAAAGACAACTAGGCCACCAACTGATTCTGAGAATTGTAATTTAAGAGACATAATTAAGCATTTTTTCTACCATTCCTGCTCTAACTTTCAGGGTATTCAAATCACCTCAGTTAATGATGGAAAATTCGCTACAGAATAATTCCAGTTGAAACAATTCAGAAGAAAATGACAGACTCTCCACATTATATCCTAGATCTTTAATGAACAAGAGGTTTAACAGAGAACCTTACAATTTCACCACCTAAACTGGCTGATCAATCCTACCATTTCTTAATGTAGAAAAACCAGATGTCATAGGACTTTTGGATGTGATATGGTATGAATTACCCAGCACATCGCTTATGAAGTATTCTCACCAAAACAGAGTCTAATCAGGTAGCACCTGTGGCTCAAGGAGTAGGGCGCCGGCCATGGCTATATACGGGAGGTTGTGGGTTCAAACCCAGCCCCAGCCAAAAACTGCAAAAAAACAAACACCAAAAAACCCAGAATCTAATCAAGCCCTCAGAACAAAGTAAACAACACCATAAGAAAGAAAACAGACAAATTCTGAATGTGGAACATTCCACAAGAAAACAGACTAGATTCTTCAACAAGTCAATAATATATGACAAAAAAAAAAAAAAAAAAGTCTGGGAAGGGGAAAGTACTCTAGATTAAGAGACTCAAAAATGTAAAACCAGGCTCAGCACCAGTAGCACAGTGGTTATGGCACCAGCCACATGCAACAAGGCTGGCGGGTTCGAACCCAGCCCAGGCCAGCTAAACAACAATGACAACAACAACAAAAAAAATAGCCAGGCATTGTGGCAACCACTTGTAGTCTCAGCTACTTGGGAGGCTAAGGCAAGAGAATTGCTTAAGCCCAAGAGTTTGAGGTTGCTGTGAGCTATGACACCATATCCAGGGTGACAGAATGAAATTCTGTCTCAAAAAAGGAAAAAAAGGTTCAGCACCTGTAGCACAGTGGTTACAGTGCCAGCCATATTCACCGAGGCTGGTGGGTTTGTACCCCGCCCGGGCCAGCTAAACAACAACAACAACAACAACAACAACAACAAAAATAGCTGGGCACTGTGGCAAGCGCCAGTCCCAGCTACTTGGGAGGCTGAGGGAAGGGAATCGCTTATGCCCAAGAGTGGGAGGTTGCTGTGAGCTATGACGCCACAGTGCTCTACTGAGGATGACATAGTAAGATGCTGTCTCACAAAAAAGGAAAAGTTCTAACCATACACATTTTAAAATATGTACGTTGCATAAAGTCCTCTATGCTATTAGGAAGAAGCAATATCCTTTGCTAGATATTCTGATCTAAAAGAACTGTTAAATCTACTGAAAACAACTGAGGCCAGATTCTATCCATTTAAACTTTCAAGATGTTAAAATGAACTAAAGAGCTACTGCAAATTCTATTTCTGTTTAGAGTATTTAATTTCCTTTCCCCCCTTTTTTTGGAGACAAGGTCTCACCCTATCATGTGGGCTGGCATGGTCTGGCATAATCACAGCTCACAGCAACCTCAAAACTCCTGGGTTCAAGAGATCTTGCTGCTTCAGTTTCCTGAGTAGCTAGGTAGGACTAAAGGTGTGTGCCACTCTGCCCAACTGTCGTCATCTCCTGTCCTCAAATCATCCTCCTGCTTCAGCCTATCAAAGTGCTAGGATTACAGGTGTAAACCACTGAAAATGCTCGTTCTAGATTTCTTTACCTCTTCATTTCATTAGGCTATAGATTAAGGAAATCTCAAGCATTTGCCTTTTTTTTTTTTTGAGACAGAGTTTCCCTATGTCACCCTCAGTAGAGTGCCGTGGTATCACAACTCACAGAAACCTCAAACTCTTGGGCTTAAACAATTCTCTTGCTTCAGCCTCCCAAGTAGCTGGGACTACAAGCACCAGCCAAAATGCCCAGCTATATTTTTGTCGTCATCGTCCTTGTTTAGCAGGCCCAGGCTGGGTGCGAACCCGCCAGCCCCGGTGTATGTAGTCGGTGCCCTAACCACTGAACTATGGGCGCTGAGCATCAAGCATTTGTTTTAAAACATCATAAAGAAGGTAACACCTACTAACATGTACATTTTAATCCTTACAGTCAAAGCATTCCAGCTGTGTAGCAAATATTATAGGTTTTGGAATTTATAATATTTTCACTAGACATGACAGACACTATAGCTTTCCTATAGTAGAGAAATTTCTGTAGCTAACTCTGGAACCAAAATTACATATAGACCTTGATCTTTTAACTACTGAACACAAACACAAAAGTCTATTCTATCTAAAACACCAAGTGTCTATTAAAAAACAAAAATTTAGGCAAAAATCTACAAAGAGAATCAAGTAACTTTTATATCTGAATTTTATAAAAGGGAGATTTCTTAAAGGAATAAAATGAAATAAAATAACCAGAATGTATTTATTTGTACACTTAGAAACTAAACACAATCTGCTGGAATGAGTGTGGACATTTAAAAAAACCAGAAACTAAACATGAACACACTTAAAAAACAAAAGAGCATTTAACGACAGCACCTCTAAAAGCCAGTTAATAATCAACTCACTGAGGTAAAAGTTTTGGGGTAGTATTTCACTTCATCATCCAATATTTTTAAAATATCATCAGATCCACTTGTACTAAAATTTAAAACTATGGCTCGGCACCCATAGCACAGTGGTTACCACACCGGCCACGTGCACTGAGACTGACAGGTTCAAACTGGCCCAGGCCAGCTAAACAACGACAACTGCAACAACAACAACAACAAATAGCTGGGTGTTATAGTGGGTGCCTATAGTCCCAGCTACGTGGGAGGCTGAGGCAAGAGAATTGCCTATGCCCAAGAGCTGAAGATTGCTGTGAGCTGTGACAACACAGCACTGTACCAAAGGCGACAAAGTGAGACTCTGTCTCTAAAATAAATAAAAATAAAAATGTAAGTCAGATACCAGAATAATGTTTTCTCCTTAACCGTTCTAATAACAAAAATATATGTATTTCAGAGAAATGAATGAACCAGCAACAAATAGCTTACAAAGCAAAATGATAAAATCTAAGCATAGTTGTTCCTCAAATTGAGTTTGGTTTAAAATTCATATGTAAACCCACTAGTAAGACTGAGATTTATATTAAGTATTGATCAATCTATAAGAACAAAGAAAGAATACCTTAAAAAAGTATTTACTAAGAATGTAATCATGATTCCAATAAAAATGAAATTTTCTTCACATTATCTTGGGGTTAGTAATTTACTTTTAAACTTTTAACTCTGAATATGTGAAACTTAGAATAATGCAATTTCTTAAACTGGATAGGATTTAACAATCTAACCCTAAAATTACAGAATCAAATCATAGATCTCTGAGTTTCTCCACTCTATTCAGATAAAGTACTCCTACTGAAATCATCTCTGATATGCATTTATTGAATACCGCTAGTGAAAGGGAATTTATTATCTCTATTTTCTAAACTGCTCTAATTCTAAGAAAGTTAATATTTAATCCAAATACTCTTTACTATAATCCTATATGACTTCAAAGAATAAGTATCATATCCCCTTTCCCCCAACAGCCCCTGAAGTATTTGAAGACAATTACATTATTTCCACCACTAGCCCGCAAGGCCAAGCCTATTCTTTTCTAGACTAAAAAAATTGTGTCTTTATTCCTTTCACCAGATGACAGTTTCCAGACTTTTTTTCCATCCTAATGACCAGTCTCTCATCAGTATAAAATACAGTGGACTTACTGCTGTCATTCTTGTGGCGCTTACAACATTAATATCCCTACAGGTGACCTAATGTTACACTGGTGTTACCATCAACATTGTTCATTCACTGTTGACAAATACTCAACTGGAAGTAGTCCTCACAAGAACAGTAGCTGTTACCTCTTAAGTCTTAAAACAGTGGTTCTCAACCTGTGGGTCATGAGCCACTGGAACCGTATCAAAGGGCCACGTCATTAGGAAGGTTGAGAACCTCTGTCTTAAAAGATCAAATGACATCAACTTAATGGCAGAAAAGAACCTACAATGCAAGTCTTTTAAATACTAGTGCTGTCTTCTTCCCAATATATCACAATCACATCTCAGTACAATACACAGCGTGAAAGTAATGGAAGTTGGAAAATAGGCAACAGTCTTATACATGGGTCATTACAAAAGTTTTGAGATACACAAAAAATCAAGAAAGATAATCTGCAAAGAAATAAATAAATGAAGTCCTCCCAGCAACACCAATAAGCCAAGCAAGTTGAAACTTGCACAGGTGAATCAGAAAGAATGTTGTTGGCTCAGTGCCAGTAGCTCAAGTGATGAGGGCGCCAGCCACATATACCGGAGCTGGCGGGTTCAAATCCAGCCTGAGCCTGCCAAACAATGACAACTATAACCAAAAAAAAAAAAAAAAAAAGTCAGGCGTTGTGGCGGGCGCCTGTTGTCCCAGCTACCTGGGAGGCTGAGACAAGAGGATCGCTTAAGCCCAAGAGTTTGAGGTTGCTGTGAGCTGTGACGTCATATCACTCTACCGTGGGTGACAACTTGAGACTCTGTCTCAAAACAAAAGAAAGAATGCTGTCAACTGTGTTTATTGAAGGTGAAATAATAGACCATATAACACTGTCTTTTGTAGTGTCCCAGGTATACACAGAAAGGATCTTTAAGGCCAGGCATGGCAGCTCATGTCGGTGATCCCAGCACTTTGGGAGGCCAAGGCAGGAGGATTGCCGAGGCAACATAGTAAAACCTTGTCTCTCTAAAACTGCAAAAATTAGACTGCCATGGTGACACACACCCATACTCCCAGTTACTCGGGGGCTGAGACAAGAGGATTACTTGAGCCCAGAAATTTGAGGTTGCTGGGAACTACAATGATCCCCTGGACTTTAGCCTGGGCAACAGAGCAACATCCTGTCTCAAAACAAAACAAACAAAAAAATCTTTAAGGAGTCCCATCAAGATATTAACTATGATTCTTGGTTTTGGGTAAGAAGGCCAATATTCACTGACTTATTTTGCTCCTTTCAATTTTTCAAATTGAAAGCTCCTATAATAAAATTCTCTTACATTTTTTTAGAAAGCAAAAAGAAAAGCATAATGACATTCTGTATTATACTTTAAGTATAACTTTAATCTTAAAAAGCTTAAAACTAGGGTGGTGCCTGTGGCTCAAAGGAGTAGGGCGCCAGCCACATATGCCAGAGGTGGCGGGTTGAAACCCAGCCTTGGCCAAAAACTGCAAAAAAAAAAAAAAAAAAAAAAGGCTTAAAACTGAGGCAAGGCGTTGTGGCTCATGCACGTAATCCTAGCACTCTGGGAGGCAAGATGGGAAGATGGCTTGAGCTCAGGAGTTCAAGACCAGCCTAAAGAAGAGTGAGACCTCGTCTCTAATAAGAATAGAAAAACTAGCTGGGTGTTATGGCAGGCACCTGTAGTACCAGCTATTAGGGAAGCTGAGACAGGAGGATCACATAAGCCCAAGAGTTTGAGGTTGCTGTGAGCTATGATGATGCCATGCCATGGCACTCTAGCCTGGGGTACAGAGTAAGACTCTGTCTCCAAAAAAAAAAAAAGAGCATGAAATGTGAATCACTGGTTAGCTTACATTTTTATGTCAAAGTATACCTTGCACAAATATTTTGTGATGATGATTTTATATTATAATACTATGGTTTGAAATGTTGTAAAAACGTAAAATCTACATGAGCACATGCAAACATAAAATTAATTTATTAGTATACAAAGAACTGGAAGGGTCAAATTATTCAACATTGAGCCATTAGTATGTAAATAAAACCAATGTTATCTGCCACTATGGTCTGATGATAAGTACAAATAAATCTATTAAACAAAAATGGCTAAATGAAATTTAAGAAGCATGAAAATTATGAGTTTCAAGCACTAACTGCAAGGACATTTATCAAACTCCAAATGTTAGGTGACAAAATTTAGCAATCAGGGATGGCACTGTAAGCAAGCAGCATGAATGAACACATACTTTAAAGTTTAGGTGACATTCTGCTTTTACTACAAAATGGAAGGATTCCCCCCATTACAGAGGCATTGATACATTGCCCTCTGTACCTGGCACATCCTGGGGGAGCTCAGATGCCACCTTCTTCTCTGCCATGTTGCTGCTATCATGGGTTTCTGAGAGATACCCCACAGGGCTCCTCCCTTCAGAGGGACTAGTCTCTTCTGAAGAAGCAATTGTTGTGTTGTCGCCAAGATTTGCTGATACAGAGTTACCTTTATCCCCAACTTCTGTTGGCTCTACAGTAAAATGCACAACAAAACTTTATAGATATTCTTTAAAATTGCTTTCGGTCAAACGGCCACATTTAGTCAACCTCAAAAAACAATGAATCACCAAAAAACCTGCTTCTGTGTTGGATGACCATTTTAAAGCAATTTGTTTCTGCGATACTTCTGTAATCAGTTATCCATGGAGTATTTAAGAATATTTAATATATTAAAAATATTTAAGTGATTTATAAAAAAATGAACATATTTTATCACATACAGAAGTAGGCCGGTATAAAAATAAGTTTTCATAATAAATCTCATAAGGAAATGGCAACTTATTAGGAAATATAAAAAGAGATATAACATTATAACTAATCCGCTAATATATAAAATTCATTACAATTCTTATGCATATTACAGGGGGAGGGTACCCTAGCCTCCTTAGAAATATAAAAATTTGTTTGTAATAAAAAATTGCAATTTTCATTTGCAAGTAAAATTTCATAAATAACAACTGACACAATACTTTTAACCAAGTAATTTTTTTACCCTCAGATTTTCCTTGCTCGGGATCATCATCTGGTATTTTGTCATCATTGTCTTTTTCAAGGGACTGGTCTTCAAACTCCTCTCTGCTTCTCTCCACATCTTTTGAGTCATCATTCTCAGTCTCATTCTTTTCTTTTTCTATTTCTTCTGGGCTTTTAAAAGAATCAATTTCTCCCTTTTTGGCTCTTATGGATTCCAAAATTTCTTCTATAATGAAAACAAATAAAAATGTTTATTTCTATGTATAACCAAATACAGAAGTACACAAATGCCACCAAATAAATTATTAAAGCAAAAGTCAAGATTACTAACAACATTTTGTTTAGAGAATTCAACCAATTTGGGATACCTTTACTTCTAAAAAACACATGCAGCTGGGTGCGGTGGCTCACACCTGTAATCCTAGCACTCTGGAAAGCTAAGGCAGGTAGACTATATGAGCTCAGGAGTTTAAGACCAGCCTGAGCAAAAGCAACTGCCCCTACTAAAATAGAAAAACTAGCCAGATGCCTGTAGTCCAGATACTTGGGAAGCTGAGGCAAGATGATCATTTGAGTCCAGGAGTCTGAGGTTGCTATGAGCTATGACACCACAGCACTCTAGCCTGGGGCAACTGGGTAAAACACTGTCTCAAAAAAAAAAAAGAAAGAAAGAAAGAAAGAAACCACATGCGGATTACAGACTCTACTTGTTTTAAAAAATGTACAATTAGTCTTTGACATTGACAATTGATAGAGATTACTGTCACATCCTTTGCCACGTGACAAAAACTGAAAACTGGGGCCAGGCGAGGTGGCTCACTCCTGTAATCCTAGCACTCCTAATCCTACCACTCTGGGAGGCCAAGGCGGGTGGATCGCCTGAGCTCAGGAGTTCAAGACAAGCCTGAACAAGAGCGAGACTCCATCTCTACCAAAAATAGAAGAAGTGGATGTATGTTGTGGTGGGAGCCAGTCCCAGCTACTCCAGAGGCTGAAGTGAAAGGATGGGCTTGAACCCAAGAATTTGAAGTTGCTGTGAGCTAGAACCCAAAGGCACTCTGCCCTCTGTCTCAAAACAAACAAACAAAAAAACTGCAAAGTGATGCAGACTCACATTCCAGGCAGCACTGTGGAATGATCAAAATCTAGAGTGCGGATCTGATTTGAAATAGCTCTGTGACCCTGGGAAAGCCACCTAATTTCTCTAGGCCTCTATTTCCTCAACTGTAAAATGAGAAGATAGAGGCCCATGTGAAAACAACTTTTCTCTCTGAAGTCCCACAACTGTTCTGAAAGTCACTAAGTCCCTAATGATGCTAACCTTCTTTCAACTTGGACAGTGTGATACTAGAGCACGGTTCAGGCCACAGGTACAGAAAGAACCAGAGGGTACAGAACACAAGGTAAATCTGCATGAACTCGTGGATATTAATTCTATTCTTTGGGTCACAATCCAATAGTATCGTTTAAAATCTTATTGCACAGATTGTTCAGCTTTGGCCTTTTGGGATATTTTCAGACTCCTAAGTCCTTTTGACACTTCTATTCATTTCATACATCACTCAGCACTTCCCTCCATTCCAGCATTACAAGATGCCCCAGGCCTACCTAGAAGCTGCCATCTCTCCAAGGAGCCCTGCTTTTTGGGGGGGTGAGGGGTGGGGTGGGGGGTGTTAGTGTTTAGAAGACATCATCTGGGTGCTAGGTGTACTTCCTACTACTGAGAGGTTGCTGCATCTATGCTCTCTTAGCCAGAAGAACTAACTCATAAATAACACATCTATGTTATTTCTGTATTCATCTGTATGTGGGAGTATGTATCCATGTGGGTCTGTGTTACCTACATGTGTGTCAGTGTGGGTTCCTTCGAGTGTTACTCCCTTGCTTATTTGTAACTTCTTTCCCTGTAAGCCATCAAGATCTGCAGTATATCTAGTTATTTGTTCAATCCTAGTACACATGGTAAAGTAGTTTCAGAATTGCTAAACTATACCCCAATGAGAAGTAAGTTTACCAATGAGAGTACAATGTGAATAAGAAGAAACATTGTTTATACCAGGCACACATGTGGTACTCCTTTTTGGATTTCCTTATTTATGTTTCCTTTGTTTAAATGTTCTCTTCGTTTTGTTGCCCAGAATTAGTAAAACCTTGTGAAGTCATCACCAGAAAACAATGACCTTTATAGTAAAGTGATGATGTCTGCATGAGTTGGACTTGATTCCCCACTCTCTCTTACCTTCTCTATTCCCAATTCTTATAAGAATACAGTGTCAATGATTATGTGAACATGTAATACAGCTACACAACAATTTCCAACAGAAGGAACTGCAACTCGCATATTTTCTGTTCTCTTTACCATCGAAGTACTCCCAGCATCCCTTTGTAAACTATTTCCTAGCATCCTTATACCGGTCTATACTGTCTTTACATTCTGATTTACCCTAGCTTCATTTACGCTTGAATAAGTACACTAAATTTTATCAATGAGAGTATCTTAATCACTATTTTTCAATGAACTTTTTATTTTAGGAAAAGAAAACCTAGTTACCAATTACCTTTTTCTTATAGGCACAGATTTCTCACTTTCAAAAACAGCTACATCCTCATTTTCAATCGTCAGCTTTTATAAGAAACCAAACCATTATATATCCTCCCCACTTTCCTACCACCATTTAATGAGAATCAAACAAAAACAATTTTAAAATAGACTTCTAAGTTTACACCATGTAAGTTAGATGAAGAGCACCTTTCCATGTTCTAATTCCAAATATCCTATCTTGCTACCCACTTTATCAAGTATACATAAATTTATCTGTGCTGGTTCTATGTCCAAAAAATTATGGCAATTATAGCCATTAAAAAAAAAAAAAAAAGACATGAGGGCTTGGCATCTATAGCACAGTGGTTATGGTGCTGGCCACATGCAGAGGCTGGCAGGTTCGAATCTGACCCGGGCCTGCTAGACAACAATGACAACTGCAACAAAACATAGCCAGGCGTTGTGGCAGGCACCTATAGTCCCAGCTACTTGGGAGGCTGAGGCAAGAGAACTGCTTAAGCTCAAAAGTTTAAGATTGCTGTGAGCTTGACACCATGGCACTCTGCCAAGGGTGACACAGTTAGCCTCTGTCTCAAAGAAAGAAAGAAAACAAAAACATCAAAGAAGTTAAGGGGCAAGAAATTCATCAAAGAGTGAAAGAATTTAATAAAAATTAAGTTAAAAAAAGAGTGAAAGCAAAAATAATGAACAGATATTGTATCTGTAGTAAATATGCATATTCTTCAAACACATGTATTCTATATTTGCATGAACATTTCAAAACTAAATAGATAGAATTAACCTACAAAGTTTTAAAAACCATCTCTATTTAGGAAAATTTATTCCAAAAAACTTCCTTCAAATAAGCACTATAAACCATAATTTTCATAAAGGCATATGATAAGGCAAACTTGTGTATTTAAGGTTACAAATACATAGTAAATTATAAAATCTAGACAACGGTTATTAGATGTTCATCACATAATTCTTTCAATCTTTCTGTATATTTGGATTTTCATAAAATATTGCAAGGGGAAAGGGAAAATAAAAACTTAACTACAAAAAATAGAATTAAACTCTCCTAAAGTAGACATACATGTATATCAAAATCAGAGAGCTACAAATTTGAGAAGATTTATATTATTTGAGAGGTTAACATTGAGTCAAAGTCATCACAACTGGCTATGAGTCTCAAAATTCTGTTGGCATGCTATAAATTATTCTGGGCTATTACCAAACCCAAGTAGTTTCTGTTGTTTTCATCTCATAAAATCTCAAGTCAAAAACATCATTAAATATTATTTGGGGTATTAATTGGGACTGGATGGTCCTAAACTGACTATTACACCCAAGATTTTGGCTACCAAACAGAGTAAATAAAGGTAGCAGTCATGGAATGGTATCTTAACAGATAATTCTTCTATCTAAATGTTCAATTGCCAGTGCACTCCTTACAAAGTTGTTGAGAGGATTAAAGACTTACAAAACACCTTGTTTAGCAATTGGCCTACAACAGGCACTCAAAAATATTAGTTTTCTGGGCGGCGCCTCTGGCTCAGTGGGCAGGGTGCTGGTCCCATATACTGAGGGTGGTAGGTTCAAACCCAGCCCCAGCCACACTGCAACAACAAAAAAAATAGCCAGGCGTTGTGGCGGGCGCCGTAAGTCCCAGCTACTCGGGAGGCTGAGGCAAGAGAATTGCCTAAGCCCAGGAGTTGGAGGTTGCTGTGAGCTGTGTGATGCCACGGCACTCTACGGTAGGTGATAAAGTGAAACTCTGTCTCTACAAAAAAAAAAAAAAAATTAGTTTTCCTTTTTCTTCCCTATCAGTGCTCAATTCACATGAATCCCCCTCTAGTACAGGTTGGTGATGGACCTCAACGAAAAATGGGGGTGGGGTGGGTTTATATTCCATAAGTTAGTATGTACGTCTGGCTGCATACACTTCAAAAATATTAGGTTGTTAAATATGAATGTCTGATTTTGAGTCAAAAGGTTTATTATATCTCAAACAAGAAGCAGTATAATTAACCAAAGCACGTGCCTAAACTATCAACACAGTTTTGCCATCTTAATAGTAGCTTGTGGATGCCAACAGCAAGGAAGCACGGAAGGTGAGTGGTAATGAAACTGCAAAAGGACTTCCCTACAGCTTATTGAGAACTGAATGATTTATTTTATTTATCTTTTTTTTTCTGCAGTTTATGGCCAGGGCTGGGTATTATTATTATTATTATTTTGAGACAGAGTCCCACTTTGTCACCCTTGGTAGAATACCATGGCATCATAGCTCACAACAACCTCGAACTCCTAGGCTCAAGTGATTCTCTTGCCTCAGCCTCCTGAATAGTTGGGACTACACCTGCCCGCCACAACACCCGCCTATTTTTAGAGATAAGGTCTCGCTCCGGCTCAGGCTGGTCTTGAACCTGTGAGCTCAGGCAATCCATCTGCCTCAGCTTCCCAGAGTTCCCAGAGTGCTAGGATTACAGATGTGAGCCACCATGCCTGGCCGAGAATTAAATATTCTTTCCTTGCAAGAAGTGGTCCAAAGCCTGGAAGAAGTGGTAGTCAGTGGCAAGGTCTGGTGACTATAGTAGATGACAGAGAGTTTCCAGGTCCAGCTTCTGTAGTTTGAACAGCAACATCTGTATAATGTGTGGTCCAACGTTGTCTTGCAAGAGGATGGGCCTGTATCTACTGACTAGTCTCTGCTGCTTAATTGAAAACATCCTCATCATTTTGTATAACTGGTTGCAGTAGACATATGCTATAATCAATTGACCAGGATTTCTTCTGCATT
The DNA here is from genome assembly GCA_963574355.1 of Loris lydekkerianus. Lineage (NCBI taxonomy): Eukaryota > Metazoa > Chordata > Mammalia > Primates > Lorisidae > Loris > Loris lydekkerianus. Next base: position 53,565 of record CAUYPK010066773.1, on the reverse strand, counting down.
TACCTTTTAGATTTTGTAAAACAGAAGTTTAAGACCACAAGTTGGAAGAAGGTTACATATTTCAAACACAAATAGATGGGGCTCTGAAAGATTTGTATCTCTGTGCTTGAACTGGAATGGCCTTAAACCTGTTTCAGCTTTAACAGTAGCATTGTACTTGGGCAATATTTGCCCTCGCTGGTGTAACTTACGTGACTCTAGTGCTTAACAGCTCCCCATGAAGCTCTAGTGCTTAACAGCTCCCCATGAAGCTCGTATCCTTATTCAGTTCTATAGTTTCAGAGTATCTTTTGTTGAGAAGTGAATAAAGCGTGCATGTACATTGACTGTTGAATTCACTTTTGTGCCATTTTTGTAAATAATAGTTTTGCACAAAAAAAAAAAAAAAAAAAAAAAAAAAAATAATTTGACCAGGTTTGGTGAAGCAGTAGTGGATAATAAAACCAATGGCCCACAAAACAGACAACCATTAGCTTTCTTTGATGACTACTCAGTTTTAGACTGTGTTCTGCCACTTTGTCTTTATCCAACCATTGTGCCAAATGCTTGCGATTGCCAGAAAGAATCCATTTTCCTCACACATAACAATACTGTGTAGAAATGGCTCACCTTTATTCGTGACAGCAAAGAAAGGCAAGCAAAGAAAGAGATGATCTTTCTTCTAATGCTCATTTAGTTCATGCGGAACCCATCTATCCAGCTTCTTTACCTTGCTGATTTGTTTCAAATAGTCCCATGGTGTCAGAATAATAACGTCCAACCTTGTTGCTAATTTATGTCCAGGTTGAGATGGATTCACTTCCACTGTAGTTTTCAGCTTGTCATTATCCACGTGGGTCTCAGGTTGCCCACGTGCCTCATTTTATTTTAAGATAAACATTACCAGAACAGAACATCTCAAATCATTAATTCACTGTGCATTAGTTAGCCACATCCTTCCCAAATACTTCATGGATACTTCAACATGTCTGTGCTGCACCAGTTCCATGGCAGAACTCATATTAGAAAATAAAATAGGGTGGCACTGATAACTCAGTGGTTAGGGCACTGGCCACATACACTATAGCCAGGCATTGTGGTGGGCGCCTGTAGTCCCAGCTACTTGGACTTGGAAAGATGAGGGAAGAGAATCACTTAAGCCCAAGAGTTTGAGGTTGCTGTGAGCTGTGATGCCACAGCACTCTACCGAGGACATGAGACTCTGTCTCAAAAAAATATATATGTGTGTGTGTGTGTATCCATGAATTCAAAAGAATACAGGTGCAGAGTATGTACAAACAAGTTTGGATATAGCTGAACTAAATATACTTATTAAATATAAACATTCTATTTTTAAGAAAATAAGAGAGGGAACAATTAAGAGGATTATATGTATGGCAGATAATGTACACAAAAGAGCAGAACCAGGCAGCTAAAAGTATACTTGCACTCTGGGAGGCCAAGGTCGGTAGATCACTTGAGCTCGGCAGTTCGAGATCAGCCTGAGCCAGAGCAAAACCCCATCTCAAAAAATAGCCAGGCGTTGTGGCAAGTGGCAGTAGTCCCAGCTACTTAGGAGGCTGAGGCAAGAGGATCACTGGAGCTCAAGACTTTGAGGTTGCTGTGAGATGTGACAACATGGCACTTTACCAAGGGCAGGAAAGTGAGACTTTGTCTCAAAAAATAAAAAACTATACTTGCAGAATCTTACCTAATTATTTTTATATGTAAATTAAAATTAAAAGGCACAACAGTTGGCCCTATGTGTCCATGGATTCAACCAACCTCGTAATGAAAATACAAAATACAGTATTCTTGGCTCGGCATCCATAGCACAGTGGTTACGGTGCCAGCCACATACACCGAGGTTAGTGGGCTCCAACCCGGCCCAGGCCAGCTAAAACAACAATGACAACTGCAATAAAAAATAGCCAGGTGTTGTGGTGGGCAGCTGTAGTCCCAACTACTTGGGAGGCTGAGGGAAGAGAATTGCTTAAGCCCAAGGGTTTGAGGTTGCTGTGAGCTGTGATGCCACAACACTCTACCAAGGGTGACATAGTGAGGCTCTGTCTCAAAAAAAAAATATATATATATATGTATGTATGTATGTGTGTGTGTGTATATATATATATATATATATATATATAAATGATATTTATTAAACATGTACAGAGTCTACCTGGCAGGATGGAAAAACAATAGCAACTGTTGCCTCTGTAAAAAGGAAAGTGCGACTAAGAATTATGAAGGAAAAAGACAGACTCTCACCATATATGCTTTTGTATTATTTAAACTTTTAGGAAATATCATACACATTTATTACTAAAGAGGTAAGCAACAAAGTTTTTGTTTTAAAGCAGCTGTGCTGAGAATGAAGCAACAAAGTTTAAGTATAAAATATTCATCAGTATAACTGACAGAAATAAATGACTGAAAAAATAAGTGAATAGACACATCTCTTATGCAGAAAAAAATAAAATAAATTCATCTTAACAATTTAACCAAAAAAAAAAAAGAAAGAAAAAAAGAAAAGAAAAGAAAAGAAAAATTCCAAAATAATTTATGTAGCTATTCGTCCTTCAAGGCAATACAGCCTAACTCCCCACTCCCTAGTGACTTACTTGCAAAAAACACAGTATTGAGGGGACTAAAGGGGGGAATAACTTTACAGTGGAAAAACCTGACAAAAGCTACTTCAACGAGGTGATCAAGGTTAACATCATCAGTGATAATTATGGTGATAGCATACAACCTTGATATCATGATGGGAATTACATTTCACCTCTGTAGTCTTTCTCCACAAAATCTATCAACCCAGGCTAACCCCAAGAAGATTATGAGAAAAACCCATAACAAGTACATCCTAACAAGATACTTGATCAGTACTCCTCAAAACTGTCAAGGTCATCAAAAACAAGGGAAGTCTGAGAAACAGCTTAAAGGAAGACACAATGACTGGATGGAACCATAAGACAGAAAAAGGACATTAGGTTAAAACTAAGGACATCTGAGTAAAGTATGGGCTAGAGCTTGAAAAAGTGTATCCATATTGGTTCATTAGTTGGGGTAACCAATAGCACAATATAAATCTAAAGCTATTCTAAAATTAAAAGTTTTATTTTTAAAAAAGAAAGCAGAGGCTTGGCACCTGTGGCTTAAGCGGCGAAGGTGCCAGCCACATACACCTGAGCTGGTAGGTTTGAAACCAGCCTGGGCCTGCCAAACAACAATGACAACTACAACCAAAAAATAGCTGGGCATTGTGGTGGGTGCTTGTGGTCCCAGCTACCTGGGAGGTGGAGGCAGGAGAATCGCTCAAGCCCAGGAGTTGGAGGTTTTTGTGAGCTGTGATGCCATGGCACTCTACCTAGGGCAACAGCTTGAGGCTCTGTCTCAAAAAAAAAAAAAAAAAAAAAAAAAAGCTGAAAGCTTAAAAACAGTATCATTTCTTATAATTAAAAACAGGACAGCCAAAAACATTTAGTAAGATACTTAAAATTAAAGGTTTGTGTAAGTACACTCTACGATGAGGAAATTACACTTAATTTTATCCCTGTCGTTAAGCACTGTATGACTATACTTGGAAATTTTTATATATGGTAGAACCTCCCCAGTTAACCACTTCCCTCCCTACCCTGACCTCCTCTGTAGGTGACCTAATCTCACAGATCAGACATGCAGCACATGTATATATCAGTTTATTACTTTTAGGCTCAAGTCCTTATGTTGACCAGTTTGTTACAGTCCCTTGAGTGATCATCTTACAGAGGTTCTACTGCATTTTCAAATTTTTAATGATCTCATACCAAGAGTTTAGCTCAGATTTAACAAAAATAAAATAAAAAAATATCCCTCTCACCATTAGCTGCCGCCAGAAAGGATTTGTTACTGCCCCGAGCCTTATTGGTCAGGTCTTCAGTTATGTCCATGTGTCGGTGAATTTCTTCACGCATTTCTTCTAGAGTTTTACAAAGTTCTGCTTCCCAATAATCTTTGTCTAGACAGTCAATTAATTCTGCAAGCTGAACCTTTGTGCTGTAGTACCAAATTTTCTTTTCATTTTCATTTTCTGTATCTTCTTCGCTGTTTATAAAAAGGAAAACAGACTTTATAGATTAAACATAATGGCACATATCTGACAATTTCATCTACACAGTGAAAAGTAAAATATGTAAATATTGCTCACAAGCAATCCCCTCGCTGCATGTTCAGTCTTGATTTACTCTTATTTCATTTGTACAACCTATAATTATTTTGATGTCCTAGCTTACAGAAGCTTAGAATAAAATAATTTGGGAATAGTAGTAGAAAAAGAAATACCAGTATAGCAGCAAAAAAAGACATCTAAAAAATAGGACACACATACAGATGACTTAGTAGAGGGCAATTTCAGTTATCTATCGATCAACTTTAAGGTCATGAAAGTAACAGTATGATGAACAGAATTTTAACCCGAGCCACCAGAAATGTTTAAACTATATTCAGTACATGACAGGTAGAGAGTAGGTTCACATTATAATATATTTTAAAATACTTCTATCAAAATGGTATAAATGCTGGCTCAGCGCTTATAGCACAGTGGTAATGGCGCCAGCCACATACACCCAGGCTGATGGGTTTGAAACTGGCCTGGACCGACTAAACAACAACAACTGCAACAAAAAAAGTAGCCGGGCGTTGTGGCAGGCATCTGTAGTCCCAGCTACTTGGGAGGCTGAGGCAAGAGAATCGCTTAAGTCCAAGAGTTTGAGGTTGCTGTAAACTGTGGCACCACGGCACTCTGCCAAGGGCAACATAGTGAGACTCTGTCCAAAAAAAAAAAAAAAATGGTATAAATGCTTTGCCAAGTTATGGTCCTTGGACAAGTCATCTCAACTGAGCAATAATGTCTTATCCCTTTTCCTTTCTTAGGGACAATCAAAACTCAAACTGGAGTAAAGAAGAATAGCTTCCTTTCCTGTCTAAAATTGTCTGAAAGTTCCATTCTCTTCTAATGGGGTTGAAGACGCCAACAGAGGTGGTCACGAACTTTAAAAACCATGCCAAATTAATATCTAGGACAAGACTTAGGGGAATATATGTAATGGTATTTCTTCTCCCACTCAAAAGGAATTCAGGAATATGTGTAAGATACCCCACGAGAGTGAGTACGATTTTCCTATTTAATCAATGGCAAACTGATGGAACTGAGACATTGGGCATTAGGAAAGATCTGGCTCAAAATGGGCTCAGTTACTTATGAGATAAGCGGATATGAGCAAGATATGCTCTCTGAGTCTCTGAGCCATCTTAATTTATCTCACTTGTAAAACAGGGATATAGCAGTACCTGCCTCAGGGCCCCTGGAAGACTTAAAGGATTTGTGATAAAGCACCTATCACAGTGCCTGGGTACATCATTAACAATCGATACTGAGTATTATTACTAAAGTATTAATAGTAAATAAAAATTTAGCAGAAATCCAAGAATCAATCATTCAGTAATTCTAAAAAAAAGAAAAGATATATTAAAGTCATAGATACAGATACAGGTTGTGTCCCTAATCTGACCATCTGAAATCCAAAGTGCTCCAAGATCTGAAATGTTTGAGCACCAACATGATGCTCAAAGAAAATGATCACTGGAGCAGTTCAGATATTTGCATTAGGAATACACAACTGGTAAGTTTAACACAAATATTCCAAAATCTGAAAAATATCAACTAATACAGTATTCACACTAATATAACACTTTTCTTCTTTTTTCTTACATTTAATATGTAATAGTTTTTTTTCCTTCAAATTTTTAGGTTACATTGTTTTCCATTCTTAGGGTAAAGTTCAGTATTTTTCTTCTTAAAGTTGTAGAAGAATGAATTTGTTACCAGCAGGAAGTAGCAAAAAGGTGAACATTGCTTTCAAAGAAAAGGTTGGGTTTTTTTTTTTGAGACAGAGTCTCACTCTGTAGCCCTTGGCAGAGTGCCATGGCTTAATAAATCAAAGCATCCTCAAACTCTCAGGCTCAAGTGATCCCCTTTACTCAGCCTCCTGAGTAGGTGGGAGTACAGGCACCTGCCACAACGCCTGGACGTTTTTTTTAGAGATGAGGTCTCGCTCTTGCTCAACCTGGTCTCAAATTCCTGAGCTCAGGCACAACTGCTTTGGGCTCCCAAAGTGTTAGGAGCCACCAAGTCCAGACTGAAAGTTGTTTTTTAAATAAGCACTTGGGCTTATTTATATAGTTTATACCAGTGGTTCTCAACTTTCCTAATGCCACAACCCTTTAATAAAGTTCCTCATGTTGTGGTGACCCCAACCATAAAATTATTTTCGTTGCTACTTCATAACTGTAATTTTGCCACTGTTATGAATCGTAATATAAATATCTAATATGCAGGATGGTCTTAGGCGAACCCTGTGAAAGGGTTGTTGACCCCTATAGGGGTCGTGACCCACAGGTTGAGAACTGCTGGCTTATATAATCAAAATTGTTTGTCCTAATTATAGAAGTGACAACAGCTTTCCTGTATCAATATACATTGATTTGTATTTATATTTGGTTCTGGAGTTTGCACAGACGCGCTGTTCCTACAAGGCCTACCCTAGGTTCACCCAAACTGGTCAGGCTTTCCTAATGATACTAATTAGCACACCTTCTCAAGGCACTCAGGGGTGGCAGGAAGAAGACAGTTTGGAAAGGAAAGATTTGCCCAAAGTGTAATTAAAAGCAAGCATATATGTCTACATTTTTTAAAAAGTTTATTTTTTTTTTGTTGTTGCAGTTTGGCAGGGGCCAGATTCAAACTAGCCACCCTGGATATATGGGGCCGGTCCCCTACTCCCTGAGCCAGAGGTACCACCCTGTATGTCTACATTTTAAAGCTTCTTTGGCTTTTACCCAGGCTAGACAAATAGAACGTTAATGACTAACAGTGTTTCAAGTTTCATTTATATACAAATACATACAAATTAAAAGAAAAGAACAAAGTGTCCCCCAAAATTCAGATTTACCTGAAACTTCACAGTATGGCCTTATTTGGAAACATGGCTTTACAAATATAACTACTTATAAATCTAGAGATAAAATCACTCTGGAGTAGGGTTATATGTAAAATCCAATGACTGGCCATCTTTTTTTTTACTCTGTCACCCAGGCTGGAGTGCAGCAGCGTGGTCGCAGCTGACTACAGCCTCAAACTTCTAGGCTCAAGCCATCCTCCTCCTTCTGCCTTCCAAGTAGCTGGACCTACTGGCATGCACTAGAGGGTCTTACTATGTCGTCCAGAGTGGCCTCAAACTCCTGGCTTCTCAAAGTGCTGGGATTACAGAGCTGAGCTGCCACACCAGGCCCTACTGACTGATATCCTTATAAGAATATAGGGCACACAGTGATGCATAGGAAATAAGGTAGTGTGAAGATGGAGGCAGAGACTGGAGTGGTATGTCTCTCTACAAGCCAAAAAAGACAAAAAACGGCATGGGACAGATTCTTCTTGACAGCCTGCAGAAAGAACCAACCCTGCTGATTAGTGATTTAGATTTCTGGCCCCCAGGACTGAGAGACAGTAAGTTTTTATTATTCTAAGACACTCAGTTGTAGTACTTTGTTTTCTTTTTTTCTCATTTTATTTATTTATTTATTTATTTATTTATTTATTTATTTATTTATTTATTGAGACAATGAATACTTCTCTAGCCCTGGGTAGTGCCATGTCATGAACCTGTGTCATAGCTCATAGCAACCTCAAATTCCTGGGCTCAAAGGAGTCCTCCTCTTGCTTCATCCTCCCAAATAGCTGGGACTACAGGCACCCACCACAACAGCCAGTCATTTTTTTTTTTTTTTTACGAGATGGAGTCTCCCTGTTGCTAAGGCTGGTCTTGAACTCCTGAGCTCAGGTGATACCCCCACCCCCTGGCCTGCCCCAGCCTGCTCCCTGCCTTGGTCTCCCAAAGTGCTAAGATTACCAGGTGTGAGTCACCACTCAGACAATTTATAGTACTTTGTAATGGCAGTATTAGGAAACTCTCAACTGTTGGGACCAAGAAGTGGAGGGCTGCTGTAACATACACCTAAAAATGTCATCGGAACTAAGTAATGAGAAGAGGCTGGAAGAATTTTCAGGCACTTGATAGAAAAAGGCTAGATTGGTCTCTGAGGAGCAGAGGTAAGGAGATTTGACCTATGTTGCCAATAAACCAGGGAATATTTGGGGCATTAGAAGCTGGAAAAGGCAAGAAATGATTCTTTCCTAGACCCTGCAGAGGGAGGATGGCCCTGAGGACACCTTGAGTTCAGACTTCAAGTTTCCAGAACTATTAAGAGACTAAATTTCTACTTTAAGCCACCCAGTTTTGTGGTACTTTGACACAATAGCCCAAGGAAACTACAGCACAACTAGCAATTCAGCTAGTGGGTGGGAGCACACATTCTGGAGATACATACCTGGGTTTGGATCCTGATGCCCCAACTTACTAGCTGTTTCATCCTGGATAAACTATAATACTTAACCTATGTTTCAAATTCCCCATCTGAAAAATGGGCGATAAAACTTACAACAAGGGGGTGGCGCCTGTGGCTCAGGGGGTAGGGCGCCAGCCCCATAATACTGAGGGTGGGGGGTTCAAACCTGGCCCCAGCCAAACTGCAACAAAAAATAGCTGGGCATTGTGGTGGGCGCCTATAGTCCCAGCTACTCAGGAGGCTGAGGCAAGAGAATCGCCTAAGCCCAGGAGTTGGAGGTTATGGCGAGCTGTGATGTTACAGCACCTTACAGAGGGCGATAAAGTAAGACTCTATTGCTACCAAAAAAAAAAAAAAAATTTACAGTAAGATGCTCTTAGATTCAATTAGTGAAAATATATATAGTGCTTACTATATATAGTAATGCCAGCACTAAATGGATGTGATATATTAGGTTATTAAGTATGCAATGTCTAATTTCCTTCGGTACTAAGTTTGACAGTTGTTATCTTAACATTTCGCATTGACATTTTATATTTTATTTTATTGTGAAGGTAAATGCTCATTCTTTCAAACACACATTTTGGCTTGTGATTATCTTTCAGTTTTTTTTTTTTTTAGAGACAAGAGTTTCACTTTGTTGCCCTCCGTAGAGTGCCGTACTGTGACAGCTCACAGCAACCTCCAGCTCTTGGGCTTAGGTGATTTTCTTGTCTCAGCCTCCCCCCAGTAGCTGGGACCACAGGCATCTGCCACAATACCCAACTATTTTTTGTTGCAGTTTGACCAGAACCGGGTTTGAACCCGCCCCCCTCAGTATATGAGGCTGCGCCCTACCAGAGTAGCCACATCCCCCCAACAAAGTGGGAGGGATGTGGCTAATGAATGAACACTAGGTCGGTGGCTTGAGAAATTTCGTTTTGGTGATTTTAATCTTAAAAATGAGGGCTGGGCATGGTGGCTCACACCTGTAAACCTAGCCAAGGTGGGGATGGGGGTGGGGTCACCTGAGGTCAGGAGTTTGAGACCAGTCTGAGCAACAGCAAGACCCTGCTTCTGAAACAAAAATCACCGGATGTTGTGGTAGGTACCTGCAGTCCCAGATACTTGGAAAGTGCAGGCAAGAGGAGGCTCAGGAGGCTGAGGCAAGAGAATCACTTGAGCCCAGGAGTTTGAGTTTGCTGTGAGCTATGATCCCATGACACTCTACCCAGAGCAACAAAGTGAGACTCTGTCTCAAAATATAAATAGATAAATAAATAAATAAAGTGAGGCTCTGTCTCTACAAAAAAAGAAAATAGAAGGTTTTTCAACTTGACGGAAAGGAGATTTGATCAAAACTGTTTTAAAACCATGCAGCTATGGAATAAATAACAGAATTGGAGGGTTGGAGGCAGGGAGGTTACATATAGACAAGTTTGGAAGACACTAAACTAGTCTAATTGAAATGATAATGGTTTGTATTAAGGTAGGAAAAGTAATAATGGAGAGAAAATGACTCAATATTTAAAAAGTATTTTAAAGGTGTAACAGGCTGGGCATGGTGGCTCATGCCTGTAATCCAAGCACTCTCAGAGTCTGAGGCAGGTGGACTGCTCAAACTCAGGAGTTCAAGACCATCCTGAGCAAAAGTGAGACCCCATCTCTACTAAAAAGTAGAAAAACTAGCTGGGCATTGTGGCAGGAGGGTATAATCCCAACTACTTAGGAGGCTTTGGCACTTTAGCCAAAGAGTTTGAGGTTCTGTGAGCTGTGACACCATGGCACTCTACCCAGGGCAACAGAGTAAGAGACTGTGTCTCAAATGAATGAATGAATGAATGAATGAAGGTATAACAAACAATAAAGGACAAAAGTTTATCCCTGACGGCACATGTGGCTCAATAGCCGGGAGTTGTAGTGGATGCCTGTAATCCCAGTTACTCGGGAGGCTGAGGCAAGAGAATCATCTAAGCCTTTTTCAATTCTTTTAAGCCCATGAGTTGGAGGTTGCTGTTAGCTATGATGCCACCACACTCTACCAAGAGCGATAAAATGAGACTGTCTCTAAAAAAAAAAAAAAAAAAGTTTATCCCCAAGTTTCTATCTAGCTTTAGCAGCTACTGGGAGAGTAACCCCACTTACCAAGATGAGAACACTGGAAAGAGTAGGTAACAGGGGAAATGATGAGTTCAGTTTCAGATTATGTTATGTTTGAGGTGTCCACTATGTAGACATGTCCAGGAAGCTGCTGGGTATACAAAACTGGATGTAGACAGAAGGAATTCAGACACAGGTCTAATGGCAACTAAAGTCAGTAAATTATAGGTAGCTTACAGCTACAATGTGGAGGCAGGGATAGAAAGTTGTATAGGTTTAAAAGTATAATTTAACTAATCTGAAAAATTAAAAAATAGGGAGTTTGTTTTTTAAGACAGAGTCTCAGTCTGTTACCCTCAGTAGAGTGCCATAGCATCAGAACTAACAGCAACCTCAAACTCTTGGGCTCAAGTGATTCTCTTGCCTCAGCCTTCCAGGTAGCGGGACTACAGCCTCCCGGCATAATGCCCAGCTATTTTTAGAGACATAGTCTTGCTCTTGCTCAGGTTGGTTTCTAACCTGTGAGCTCAGGCAAGACAATCCACTCAACTCAGCCTCCCAGAGTGCTAGGATTAAAGGTGTGAGCCACAGCGCCCAGCTGGCCCAGCTGACGTACAGAGTTGTTGTTTTTTTGTTTTTTTTTTAAAGACAAGAGTCTCACTTTGCCACCCTCAATAGAGAGCTATGACATCACAGCTCACAGCGACCTCCAACTCCTGGGCTTAGGCAATTCTCTTGCGTCAGCCTCCCAAGTAACTGGGATCACAGGCACCCACCACAATGCCTGACTATTTTTTGTTGCAGTTTGGCCAGGGCCAGGTTTGAAACCACCACCCTCGGTAAATGGGGCCAGTGCTCTACCCACTGAGCCACAGGCACTGCCCACAGAGTTTTTAAATGCTGTTTGGCCAGGCATGATGGCTTATGCCTATAATCCCAGCACTTAGGGAGGTTGAGGCAGAGGATCACTTGAGGCCAGGAGCTCACGACCACCCTGGATAACATAATGAAAATACTGAAAAAAAAAATTTTTTTTTTTAGACAAAAATCTCACTTGTCATCCTTAGTAGAGTACCATGGCATCATAGCTCACAGCAACCTCAAACTCTTGGGCTCAAGCGATTCTTCTGTCTCAGCCTCCCAAATAGCTGGGACTACAGGCGCCCGCCCCAAAGCCCAGCTATTTTTAGAGATGAGGTCTTACTCTTGCTCAGGCTGGTCTCGAACCTGTGAGCTCAGGCAATCTACCCGCCTTGGCCTCCTAGAGTGCTAGTATTGCAGACATGAGCCACCTTGCCTGGCCCTACAAATAATTTTTTTTTTTAATTTAGCAAAGTGTGGTGGTATATACCTATAGTCCCAGCTACTCAAGAAGCTAAGGCTTGAGCCCAAGAATTTGGGGTTGTAGTGAGCTACGATGACACTTTTGTACTCTGGTCTAGCTATCAGAATGGGCTATCTCAGTTTAAAAAAAAAAAAAAAAATTGGGGGCGGCACCTGCAGCTCAGTGGGCAGGGTGCCAGCCCCATATAACTGCAACAACAACAAAAATAGCCAGGCATTGTGGTGGGCACCTATAGTCCCAGCTACATGGGAGGCTGAGGCAAGAGAATAGCCTAAGCCCCAAGAGCTGGAGGTAGCAGTGAGCTGTGACACCACAGCACTCTACTGAGGGCGAGAAAATGAGATCCTATCTCTCAAAAAAAAAATTTTTTTTTTTAAATGCTTCTTTCAAGGTAATTTTATTCAGAATGAACAGTGATGGAGAGGTGCTAATCTAATCTGACAATTTCTATTTTACTGAAAGTCCTAATTTCAGACCAACGGACAGGATAAAGGCAATATTTAAGAAGGATTAACCTGCTTACTTACTGAATTAAAACTGACCTCTCAGTTGTTTGCTGAGTGTCTATCTTCAGTCCTCAGGTCGTCTATAAATTCATGTATACATGAATATGCATGTTATACACTTCACTAACCTACACAATATTTTAAGCACTTATTAAACAAAGAAAATAATAGGAAAAGTTAATTTCTATAAACTGTTAAATTACAATTAAAAAACTGCTGACACAGACCTTGTTTTGGGCAGGCCTTCCTCCCACCTTCGGGCAATGAGGACACTGAGACTCATCATTTTAAGGTTTTTCTTCCAGGGAAAGCATATACTGAACCTCTACATACTATAAACTGCCAGAAAATATTACACGGCTTTAAAACTTTCACCAAAGTCTACATATAATCTACCACAAGGGGACAAACTGAAATTGTTTTAATCTTATTTTCATAAAAGATACAAAATCTTTTAAATTTACTAAAATAGTTGACACAGAACACTTAATTATCACTAAGTTTCCCATTTGGTTTTACACAGAAAAAACTCAAATATCACGGCATAAAAAATAAATCCTATTTGCCTAAAGTCATCATTAAATTCTCTGTACTTTATATCATGCATTAAAAAGACGATTTAAGGGACAACTAGCACTTTTAAAGCAAATACATTTAAATGAATAGTTTTATTTCTCAACATAACAAATTTTACTATTCAACTTAGAAAAGTAGAATATTTGACTTGATCAATAATGCATCAAAAATTCCCAGTGAGACATGTTGGCCATGCTTGTAATCCTAGTACTTTGGGAGGCTGAGGTGGAAGGGCTGCTTGACACCAGAAGTTCAAATCAGCCTACACAACACAGGAGACCTCTGTCTTCTACAAAAGAAAAAAAAAAAAACACAAAAATTTTCCAAGCCTGCACCTGTAGTCCCAGCTACTAGGAGGCTGAGGCAAGCTATGAGGACAATACTGCACTCTGACAAGGAACAGAGTGAGAACCTGTCTCAAAAAAAAAAAAGGAAAGAGGAAAGGAAAGGGAAAAGAAGGAAACTCTCCCACAGGTGCTTAAAAAGTCCTTTGAGTCAAGTAATTGCAAAAGTTTGCATTTATTTAACTGCAAAGTGGCATAGTGTTGTTTTACATACTGATATATCAGAAAGTAGAATTTTTCTGAAATGCCACTTGATTTCATATTTTCTAAAAAGGCCTTTATTTCAAATTTTAAAAGATCTCAGAAGTATCCAAAGCAGATACAATAAAACACAGCTGGGCGGTGCCTGTGGCTTAGTGAGTAGGGTACTGGCCCCATATACCAAGGGCAGCAGGTTCAAACCTGGCCCTGGCCAAAATGCAAGAAAAAAAATAGCCGGGCATTGTGGTGGGCGCCTGTAGTCCCAGCTAGTCAGAAGGCTGAGGTAAGAGAATCGCCTATGCCCAAGAGCTGGAGGTTGCTGTGAGCTGTGACATGACAGCACTCTACCAAAGGCGACAAAGTGAGACTCTGTCTCAAACAAAAAAAAAAAAGAAGAAAAAAGAAAAACTAAGGCAAGAGGATCGCTTGAGCCCAAGAGTTGGCAACAGCTTGAGACTCTGTCTCTAAACAAAAAAAAAAAAAAAAAAAAAAAAAAAAATAGACACAATAAATACCGAATGCATGCTACCTGCAGCCTGCTTGCACCACCCAGCTACCAGAATACCATCAGCTAGATTTTCATACTCCATGGAAGACCAGAAAAGGCCTCTCTGGGCCATCTAACCAGCTGTAGAGAAAAGAGCTAAAGATATGGACATCAAGGATTCTCCAATAAAATAGACTGTGAGGTGGGGCCCACAGCTCAGTGGGTAGGGCGTCAGCCACATACACCAAGGCTGGCAGGTTTGAACCTGGCCCAGGCCAGCTAAAACAACAATGACCACTGCAACAAAAAAAAAATGTCCGGGTGTTGTGGTGGGTGCCTGTGGTCCCAGGCTACTTGGGAGGCTGAGGCAAGAGAATCACTTAAGCCCAAGAGCTGGAGGTTGCCACAGCACTGTACCCAGGGCAACAAAGTGAGACTCAAAAAAAAGAGAGAGAGAGACTATGAAAATCACCCAACAGAGTTAAACTTGAAACTTGAAATTAACAAGGCCTATCCTTTTGTTCAGAGCTCCCAATTAGCTACATAATTCCACAGTATCAATCAAGAGCTGAAAATTAAAGATTAACAGGCTTCTGAGGATGGAAGAGGAAAACAAAAACAAATAATTGGAAGAGGCAACTTGGAAGAAACAGACTACGCACAGAGAGGAGGAAAAAAACCCTATCACTAATATCCCTAGAAAGGGAAAAGAAAATACTATATCCATGAAACAAAAACAAGATATTTTTAAAGGAAAATGTTAAAAACAAAAGAGCTCTCAGAAAATAAAAATATGGTTAAGAGAAAAGAAAAACCAGACGGTAGGGTTGGACAACCCAGATAAGGAAACCTAGAAAACTTGAGCTACATGCTCAAGGAGGAAAAAAGACAGAGGAAAACTGGAGAGAAAAGCTAAGAAAATCAGAAGACCAAATTAGCAAATTTAACATTCAATAAAGCAATAGCTCAAGATAAATCCAACAGGGAAAGGAAAAGAGGAAGTTTTCAAGAGAAGTTCTTGTTACCAGAACACAACTGCCAGACTGAAAGTGCCCACCAAATAACCAATAGGTGAAAACAGACCCACACAAGGGGTATCACTATAAAACTGCAGAATACTGTCCATAAGCTTCCAGGTAAATACAAACCAGACATACACAAAGAACCAAGACTCAGAATGGATCGAATTTCCTGACAGTACACTGATAAAAGTTTCTGCTCTCCCCTCCATGCCCTATTCTGACATTCATTTCAACTCACCAGATTTTCTAATTTTACCCTAAATCTGAGAACTAGAAGAAGCTCTGAAGACTTCAGAAGCTGAAAATACAAAGTAGCCCACTCCCTTTGACCGTATTTCTATAAGATGTCCAATATTTAGTCCAAAGTACAATCCTGCCTAATGCCCTGAGGTAACCTTGTTTTCCAGACTGCCTCATGACCTAGCCTGCTGACTTGCCCAAAAGAGATTCTCAAAAGCCCTCAGGAACACTAGCTGGGGGGTATGGCAGTGCCTGTAGTCCCAGCTACATGGGAGGCTGAGGCAAGAGGATTCCTAGAGCCAAGAGTTTGAGGCTGCTATGAGTTATCATACAACAGCACTCTACCCAAGGAGACAAAAAAACAAACAACAACAAAAATAAAACCCTCAGGAACACTGAAGCCAGACTGTGACCTTGAGTCTGCTGGGACTATCTTCCTCCTGGGGGACTACAACCAGTAATAGCATAACTGATCTTTCCTTTGACAAGTAGGTTGTCCTGTGACTCCATTTTTATATACAGATATAATAAAACTAAAAAGAAAAAGAGAAAAAAAAATTCTAACAGGAAAGTTAGAGGCAGGTTGGGGGAATATAACCGAAGATGGGCCCATAGCAGCATTCTACACCCAGTAACGTTCTATTTCCTATCCTAGGCTAAAAACAATAGTGTATATTTTGCTTCTTTCATATACTCTTTACAATTTTTTTTTTTTTTTTTTGGCCGGGGCTGGGTTTGAACCCGCCACCTCCGGCATGTGGGGCCGGTGCCCTACTCCGTTGAGCCACAGGCGCCGCCCCATTCTTTACAATTTTAAACACTGTTTCAATGCACATATTCCTTCAAGTTAAAAATTATTTACCTGTAACACTCATTATTAAATGACAAAGGTTTATATCACCTCAGGAGCATAGCTCCTCTGTATTAATCATAAAGATTACTGGTTTGATTTTAAATTCATATAAAAATTAATACCAGGTTTACTTACATTATGAGTCTTCGGTTTAAGAACCAGTATTTCCTCCGACTTCTGTCATATCCAATAGGTTCATGTCGAATATAAGGTTTATTTTTTTGGATTTCAGCAACACAGTCAGTCACACCAGGCACCTTGTGTGCTACACAGACTTCACACTGCCATTCGTCCTCTGGCACCTCCTCAAGAGGCGGCTTCACACATTCCAAATGGTATACTGCTGAACAAGTCTCACAGCAAAGCAAATCCCCAAGTTTGTGACAAACCCTACAATGGTCATCATACTGTATCACCCCTTCAGACATCAATTCCTCCCGAGCAATATTTGTTGTAAGAAACTGATCAACTAAAAACTGCAGAACTTTGATCTTGTTCTCTACTGGTCCATACGGATAGTCCTCTGCCTCTTGGTAAGGAAGGACGTGATGGTACTCCTTATCACTCTCACAGTACACCCGCAGCACCTCTGGCCACGTCATCCCATCTATGAAATACAGCGTGGAGTTAACGCTATCTTTCAAATCAGCAGGTCCAAAGGTAGTATTGGAAGTGTCTTCTTCACGTAGAACTGCTTTCAAAAGCACAACGTGCATCTCTGCCATGAGTGTGCACTGCTCTTGGCTCACCAGAGCTGCACAAAAGTCCTCAAAGCGAAAAGGAGACAATCTCAAAACAGTGCCAAAGTTCCGCAGTACTTCATAAATGGCAATAACATTCATTATATGCTCATTAGGCACCATTAAATCCTCAGAGGACTTGGGAAATTCAAGGGGTGGGATGTCTTTTTCTTCCAATATTGGAGAACGAGGCCGATGTACTCTTGGTTTTCGCCTACCTATAAATAAAGAAATATTATTACAAATCCATACATCATTTCTACAAACTAAGGGTTCTCAGGTCTTTCCTATTTAAACACATACCTCAATAAACAAAGAAGCAAATTTCTTTTTTTTTGAGACAGAGCCTCAAGCTGTCACCCTAGGTAGAGTGCCGTGGCATCACAGCTCACAGCAACCTCCAACTCCTGGGCTCAAGCAATTCTCCTGCCTTCGCCTCCCAAGTAGCTGGGACTACAGGCACCCACCACAATGCCCAGCTATTTTTTGGTTGCAGCCGTCATTGTTGTTTGGCAGGCCGGGGCTGGATTCAAACCCGCCAGCTCAGATGTATGTGGCTGGCGCTGAGCCGCTTGAGCCACAGGAGCAGAAACGCAAATTTCTTTGATAATTGTCAAATTAAGTCTATAGAAAAATCTAAATCCAAAGTTTTCCATTATCACAAGAATGGAAAAGCTTAGCTGGGTATTGCATTGTGGTGAGCAGCTGTAGTCCCAGCTACTCAGGAGGCTGAGAGAAGAGGATCACTTAGGCCTGAGAATTGAAGTTAATATGAGCTATGATGCCATGGTACTCAACGGAGGTGGGCAAAAAAGTGATACTCTGCCTCAAAAAAAAAAAAAAAAAAAAGAAAAAACAATTATCCAATGTACTCAAAACTAATATGAAGCCAATACATGATCTGATGCATGCCCACATAGGAGAAAAAAATCATTTAATTCAAATTGGGGGGGAGGGGATTGGGGTGCTCTCACTGAATGGGCATGGGTGGGGGTGTTTGGCACACCTTTGTGTATGGGACATAACCACAAGAAGGACTTTAGCTAACAAAATCAAATTTTTTGACCTGGTTGTACCCTCACATTAACCTGAAATAAATTTACTTTATAAAAATTAAATCACTTCCCTATTTAAAAAAAAAAAAGTTGGCTTGGTGCTTATGGCTCAGCGAGTAGGGTGCCAGCCACATACACACATACACCAAAGCTGGAGGATTCAAGCCTGGCCCGGGCCTGCTAAACAACAATGACAACTGCAACCAAAAAATAGCTGGGGGTTGTGGTGGGTGCCTATAGTCCCAGCTACTAGGGAGGCTGAGACAAAAGAATTGCTTAAGCCCAAGTGTTAGAGGTTGCTGTGAGCTGTGACACCACAGCACTCTACCCAGGGCAACAGAGTGAGAAGTCTGTCTCAAAAAAAAAAATTTTTTTTTATTAATTTTTTTTTTTAAGTTTTCCCATTTAGATTCCAAACCATAAATAAAAAAATGTGCATTATAATCAGCTCTCAGTTACCCAGATTAAGTGGTTTATAGATCATCATGACTGATCTGACAAGAATATAATGAGAAAAAACATCTACATGTAAGATAACCAGCATGAGGTGGCTGTCTTAACCAGAAATGCCTCTCAAGAACCAGAGGAAAGTTGCCAGAGTAGACAGACCACTTTTCCTGAGGAGTCCCATAATGAAGCACAGGCTTAGGGTAAAGACAAAGAAAAGCAGTGAAAGGAAGAAAGAAGAGGAGCTCTAATACTGGGAGGGGGGGAAAAAGGTAGTTCACCTAGGAAAAGACAACAACTTACATTTCTTCACAGTTAAGCAACTTTTAGATGCCTATTTCCCAATCTATGAAATGTGATGTCCAACCATACATATAGCAAGCATATATAAGTATGTAACATATCTCTCTATATATTTCACAGTTTAGTTTGTAACGAGCAAACATAAGTCATTTAATCTCTTGAACAAATGTATGAGGTATGAACTCTGCTTTACAAATAAGAACACCTGTTGAAAGTAACCACGTTTTCCAAAAACTGCTATTATTACGCATTCCAACTGTTATCTATAGAATGGTAAACATGTTTCTAATTTTTTAAATAATTTTAATGAGAGCAATTGACATTAAATTCATTTTTGTACAATTAAGTTATATTAACCATGATTTTGCGTTGGTTGGTAACCTGTTAACTGTGTCCCCCCATCCTCCTCAGCTCTAGCTTACTCTCATTATCTGCAAACTAAAGTGGTATATGATGCCAGGAGAAAAAAGTATCCTCAATGTAAAAGGTCAGCTGGGTGCAGTGGCTCATGCCTGTAACATTGGCACTCTGGGAGGCCAACGCAGGTGGACTGCTTGAGCTCAGGAGTTCAAGACCAGACTGAGCAAGGGTGAGACATTGTCTTTACTATTATAAAATAGAAAAATTAGCCAGGCACTGTGGTGGGCACCTGAGTCCCAGCTACCTGGGAGGCCAAGGTCAGAGGATCACGTGAACCTAAGAGTTTAAGGTTTCTGTGTGCTAGCCTGATTCCATGGCACTCTAGCACGGGCAACAGAGTGAGACTTTGTCAGAAAGAAAGAAAAGAAAAAAAAAAAAGATGTTCAGCACCATTAGTCATTAGGGACAAGCAAATTAAAACCACAATGAAATACTACTATACATACCGATTAAGGTAACTAAAATTTTTTTTAAAACTGATAATATCAAGTACTAGGGAGGATATGGGGTAACTAGAACTCTCATACATTTGTAGGTAAGAATGCAAAATGGCATAACTATTTTTTGAAAACCAGTTTTGGCAGTTTTATAAACTATAATCCAGAAATTATATCCCTACGTATTTACCCAAAAGATACAAAAATTTGTGTTTCTACAAAAAACATTATAAAAATGTTTATGGCAGCTTTATTCATAATTGCCAAAAATTGCAAATGCCCAACTTTGAACGGAAAAATGAAATGAGCTGTGGTATATTCACATAATGACTGCTACTCAGCTACTCAAAATAAACTACTAATAAAATATAAATTAATCTCAAATATATTACGCATTGTGCATGTACGAACTATTGAAAACTTAAAATATCTTTTAAAAAGTCAAGCAGTAAAAAAATAAATAAATAAAAAATCTAGCAGTATATGTAAAAATGTGTCATGATCAAGAGAAGTTCACTGCAGGAATCTAAGAATGGGGCAATATTTTGAGATCTAATTAATTCTATTAATATACATATATCAGACTAAAGGTGGCACGTAAGAGAAAAATAATGTGATCATCTTAAAAGATGCTAAGACTGGGCAGCACCTGTGGCTCAAGGAGTAAGGCGCCAGCCCCATATACCGGAGGTGGTGGTTTCAAACCTGACCCCGGCCAAAATAAAAACTGCAACCAAAAAAAAAAAAAAAAAAGATGCCAAGACATCATTTGACAACATAGCCATATTTAATTTTTATAAACTCAAACAGGGGCTCAGTGCCTGGAGCACAGTGGTTACAGCGCCAGCCACATACACCAAAGTTAGTGGGTTTGAACCAGCCTGGCCCAGCTAAACAATGACAACTGCAACCAAAAAACAGCCAGGCATTTGTGGCAGCCACCTGTAGTCCCAGCTTCTTGGGAGACTGAGGCAAGAGAATCTCTTAAGCCCAAGAGTTTGAGGTTGCTGTGAGTCATGACACCACAGCACTCTACTGAGGGAGACAAAGTGAGACTCTGTCTCAAAAAATAAAAAAAGAAAAAGAAAATTTAATTTTTACTAGATTTCCAGAAGTATTATTTTAAAAACTCAAAAGTTTTTTTTCTTATCTTAATTATCTAAATCACAGATTAATGTCAAGTGCCCAAAAAGGGGATCAGCAAAGTATTGCAACTCACAGCTTGTTTTTGTAAATACTTTTATTAGAATGCAGTCAATCTCATTTGTTTACTTACTGTCTGTGGCTGTTTTTATGCTACAAGGGCATAGCTGAGTAACTACAAAGACGACAGCACCAGTGCCACTATTCTGAGTTGGCCTGAGAAACCTAAAATATTTACTATTATCGAGTGCTTTAAGAAAAAATTTGTCAACCCCCTGGCTATTAGATTATCTAGTACTATACTTTACTGGCGAGTAAATTGAGGTCCACAAAAGAATGACTTCCCTAAAGTCCAGACTTTGGCTAAGGAGCAAATAAGAACTCCATTTCCTTGGTGCTTTCCTCCTAGCCAAGCAACTCTCACCTCCATTTGGAGTGTAAACTCAGGTGCTCACATCACATTAAAACTAAGTGTATTTGCCAATAAATTGATGAGGCGAGGACTTTGGGCCTAATCGCTACACAAGAATACCTGGTAAAGGTCTGTGTAAACTTTTAAAACCACCTAAGCACAGAACAGGGAAGGTTAAAAGACAAACAGGTGATGGACATATAAACTGGTTCAGGCTATTGGCATACACTGCAACCCAACGATCCAATCCCACTCCTAGGAACCGACCCTACGGAAACACCTGCATTCAGGGACCAACGATAATAGCTCTAGCACATTAGGACAGCACAAAGCAAAAAGGGCCTGACAACTCAATAAGCAAATAAATATTAACAGCATATACAGGTATGTATTAATAAAGAAAAAAAGGAGCAGTTCCTGTCTTTACCTATCCTGCTTGGACCCTGTGAGCATGAGTTTGTGACTTCTGCCATAATAACCTCCACCGTTAAGATTTTTTTCTGAGACACTGAGAAGATTCACAACTCAAGCTATTAAGGCAATTAAGGACAATACACACAGCAAGAAGGCAATCTTCTAAGTTTACAGAGAATCAGAAATCCAAAGCATCTCACTTAGCTAACTCAGACTCAAAAGTTCAAATATGTATGAAATTACAGTAAAAACACTTTTTACATTTTTAATATTTTGAAAGCATAAATTGGAGAAAAAAATAATTTACTGAATAAGATTTCAAGTACAAGGCTTGGTGCCTGTAGCTCAGTCATTAGGGAACCGACCACATACACGGGGATGGTGGGTTCGAACTCAGCCCAGGCCTGCTAAAAACAACAATGACAACGACAACAAAAAAATAGCCGAGACTTGTGGCAGGTACCTGTAGTCCCAGCTACTTGGGAGGCTGTGGCAGAGAATCGCTTAAGCCCAGGAGTTGAAGGTTGCTGTGAGCTGTGATGCCACAGCACTTTACCAAAGTTGACATAGTAAGACTCTAAATTAAAAAATAAAAGATTTCCAGTAAATAAAATAATTTCGATGTCTACAAAACCTGGGGAAAATGCACTGATAATTTCATTAGCTATTTTAAATTAAATGTTAGACTATTTCCTCAGGCAAGTCTCCCCCCCTTTGGGAAATAGAGGCTCACTTTATTGCCCCAGGCTATAGTGCCATGGTGTCATAGCTCATAGCAACCTCAAATTCTTAGGCTCAAGCAATCCTCTTGCCTCAGCCTCCCAGCAGCTGGGTCTACAGGTGCCCACCACAAATGCTGGCTAGTTTTCTATTTTGTTTTTTTGAGAGAGTCTCACTTTGTCACCCTCAGTAGAGTGCTGTAGCATCACAGCTCACAGCAAGCCTCAAACTCTCAGGTTTAAACAATTTACTGGCCTCAGCCTCCCAAGTAGCTGGAACTATAGGCACCTGCCACAGCACCCAGCTATTTTTTTTTTTTTAGAGATAAGGTCTCCCTCTGGCACAGGCTGGTCTTGAACTCATGAGTTCAGGCAATCTACCTGCTTCAGCCTCAGAATGCTAGGATTATAGGTATGAGCCACTGGACCTGGCCTAGTTTTCTATTTTTAGTAGAGACGGGGTCTCACTCTTACTCAGACTGGTCTTGAACTCCTGAATCAGCCCACTTCAACCTCCCAAAGTGCTAGAATTAAAGACATGAGCCACCAGCCCTGCCCGAGACAAGTCTTGATGTAGCTATACAAGAATTAGAAAGGAAAAAGAACAAGACAAATTCCACAGATTAATGTATGCATTTCTGAAATATTTTTTAATTTCCATAAATAGAATTTACTATACAGAGACCTCAGAAGAGGCAATGTAAACATACTAAAAACAAGAAAGAAGCCATATTTCTAGTAAAATACAGAAACTGCACCTACTGAACACAACGCTGCACACTCTCTCAAGTATGTCAATACCGAACAAATCAAGAAAAGTCTAAGCCAGGTGTCCTCAAACTTTTTAAACAGGGGGCCAATTCACTGTCCCTCAGACCGTTGGAGGGCTGGACTACAGTTTAAAAGAAAAAACTATGAACAAATTCCTATGCACACTGCACATATCTTATTTTGAAGTAAAAAAACAAAACGGGAACAAACACAATCACACCGCCTCATGTGGCCCGCGGGCCGCACTTTGAGGACCCCTGGTCTAAGCATTCACTTTCTTAGCAAACCTCAGGAGCTTCCACAGCTGCAATTTAACCATCACTTAAGCAACAAAAGAATTCCACTCCTCTGAGAGGCCCAGGTGGTTGGATTGGATTGCTTGAGCTCAGGAGACCAGCCTGAGCAAAAAGCAAGACCCTATCTCTACTAAAATAGAAAAACTGAAGCAAGAGGATTGCTTGAGCCCAAGAGTTGAAGGTTGCTGTGAGCTATGACGCCAATAACACTCTACCCAGGGTGAAAAAGTGAGACTCTGGCGGCACTTGTGGCTCAAGGAATAGGGTGCTGGCCCCATATGCTGGGGGTGGCAGGTTCGAGCCTGGCCCTGGCCAAAACCTGCAAAAAAAAAAATAGAATGATCACCTGTGAGGTGGATCACCCTGTTAACCTCAGCACTTGGGGAGGCTAAAACAGAAAGATCCCCTGAGGCCAAGAGTTCAAGACCAGCCAAAGAAACATAGTGATGCCCATCTATAAAACAAAATTAAAATAAAAAATTAGGCAGGCTTCTGTAGTCCTAACTACTCCAGAGGCTGAGACAGGAGAATCCTATGACCTCAGGAGTTTGAGGTTTCAATGAACTATGATGGTGCCACTTCACTCCAGTCTGGGTAACAGAGCAAGACTCTCTCTCATAAATAAATAAATAAATAAATAAGCCGGGCAGACTGGCTCTTGCCTGTAAACCTAGCACTCTGGGAGGCCAAGGTGGGGGAGACTGAGACAAGAGAATTGCTTAAGCCCAAGAGTTTGTGATGCCACAGCACTGTACTGTGGGCGACAACTGAGACTCTGTGAAGAAAAGAAAGGAAAGAAAGAAAGATAAAGGGCTCAAATAATCACGAGGATAAAACAATCCTTCCTAAAGGTTTATGAACTTGATAACACAGTCTCAACTACAAGAAAACTTGACAAAACTCGAAGGAAAAACAGATAAATCCTTAACAATAGTCATGGGCTTCAACACTCCACTTAGTAATCAATGTAAAAGATATAGAAGGTCTTAATAAAATTATCAGCCAACTTGACCTAATTGCTATTTATGGAACATTCTAAAGAAGAATACACCTTCTAAATACATATAGAATATTCACTTAGACTGACAATATTTCAGGATGCAAAACAAACCTCTAAAACTGTTGTACAAAATTAAATTTATGTATGAATTATAAATTTATTAACAAATCCATTATGCACTCTAAACATAATGGAATTAAATTAGAAATCAGTAACAGAAAGATACCTAGAAAACCTCTAGATATTTGGAAACTGAAACATAAATGCACAAGGTCCTGGAGGTTAAAGGGGTAGGGTGTAAAGCAGTGGTTCTCAACCTGTGGGTTGCAACCCCTTTTAACTGTATTAAAGGTTTGCGGCATTAAGAAGGTTGAGAATCACTGGTGTAAAGGAACTCTTTACTGGTGGCAAATGGAATGATGATCAGAGAAGGCAAGCTGGAGACAGATGGATGACTAGGGATTAGCCATCACACAGGTGAAAAACTATTAGGTGGGTGAGAACTATAAAAAATTCACTATTACTAGAAGATCAAATTTAAGGTGAAGAGAAATAAGGGAGATTAGGAAGGAAGTTCACCCTTGACCCCCTTTTCTTCTCCTAAGCACCTTTTCTTCCCAGCCTAACCAATTTATCAGTAAGGATTCACTTTAACTTCTCATGACTTTTCTCCACTCCCACTGATACCAACCTAGCACAAGATCAGTCATCTGGTCTACTTCAACAGTCTAACTCCCTTCATTCTTACCCCACTCCAATTCATTCTCTAGTCTATAGCCAGAGAGACTTCTTAAAAAAAAAAAAGAAAAGAAAAGAAAACACAGCCTGGCTCAGTGGTTCATTCCTATAATCCTAGCACTCTGGGAGGCTGAGGTGGGGTGGACAGCTTGAGCTCACAAGTTCCAGACCAGCCTGAGCAAAAGCAAGACCCCCGTTCTCTACTAAAAATAGAAAAACTGAGGCAAGAGGATGACTTGAGCCTACGAGTTGGAGGTTCCTGTGAGTTATGATGCCATAGTACTCTAACCAGGGTGACAGCTTGAGACTCTGTCTCAAAAAACAAACAAACAAACAAAAAAAAAAAACAGGGCGGCGCCTGTGGCTCAGTGAGTAGGGCGCCAGCCCCATACACCGAGGGTGGCAGGTTTAAATCCTGCCCCAGCCAAATTGCAACAAAAAAAAATTGCTGAGTGTTGTGGTGGGCACCTGCAATCCTAGCTACTCGGGGCTGAGGCAGGAGAATTGCCTAAGCCCTAGAACTGGAGGTTCCTGTGAGCTGTGACACCATGGCACACTACCGAGGGTGACAACGTGAGACTCTCACTCTAAAAAAAAAAAAAAAAAACAAACCCACAAACCTAGCTGGCACAATGGCACCCACCACTACTCAAGAGGCTGAGGCGAGAGTATCTCTGGATCCCAGAAGTTTGAGTAAGCCTGAACAACAAAGTGAAAACCTGTTTCTTTTTTTTCTTTTCTTTCTGTTTTTTTTTTGTTGTCGTTGTTGTTGTTGTTTGTTTTTTGAGATAGAATCTCACTTTTGTCATAGCTCATAGCAACCTCAAACTTGGACTGAAGCGATCCTCTTATCTCAGTCTCCCCAGTAGCTGGGATTACAGGTGTGCACCACAATGTCCAGCTATTTTTTAGAGGTCTCACTCTTGCTCAGGATGGTCTCGAACTCCTGAGCTCAGGGGATCCACCCACCTTAACCTCCCAGAGTGCAAGGATTACAGTTGTAAGCCACCGTGCCCAGCCAAGAGAACCTGTTTCTTAAGGGTAAAAAAATAAAAAAAAAATTAAAAAGCCACACTATGGGATATATCACTGCAAAACTACCATGAAGAGCCTAAAAGCTTTAGAAAAATAGAGAAAAACAGTTAAGACATGAAGGAAGTAAACAGCACTAAATTTCTCAACAGCAATACTAAATGCTGGAACACAGTAGGCAAATCCTTCAAGTAAAATTGATTTAATTTAGGATCCTATACCAGCCAAACCATCCATCCAATATTAAGGTTGAAGAGGCATTTTCAGATGTGAGTAATGATAAAAAGTTTACTTTTCACACACCCAGTTTTTAGGAAGCAATTAAAGGTTGTGCAGAAAAAGAGAAGTAAACCAAAGACACAGGACCCAAAAAACAGGATCAACATGAAAAAAACAGCAAATAAAAGTTCCAGTGTGATGTTCAAAAAAAGAGCAACCAGTTCAGGCAAGAACAAGAATGCTGGGGGCTGCAGAAGGAAGATTAATGTTGAAATTTAGAATTGTTAGAGTTTAGAAAATAATAGATATTTTACAGACAAGATAGTGATCTGGGCTAAAGCAAATGAAAAAATGACACAGTAACTCCAGGAAAATTGTAACCAAAACAAACAAACAAACAAACAAAAAAACCCATCCCATAACCATAAGATAATACTTAATGGTAAATGATATTTCCAGTCCTAACAGTGTAATCAATCCCTAACAATTTATCTAAAAGTATGCTATCTCTATAATGGGAGGAGACAGAAAGGGTAAACAGAATTATAATAGGGCTAAATCCTCATCTATCACAACAAAGTTAACAAATGTCTAAAGTTGATAAGGCAAATATAAGCATCTTATTTTTAAAAACACTAGTACAATCTGGGCAACATTACAAAAGTAAAAATTTAAAAATTAGTTGGGTGTGGTATAAGGCATTTGTAACCCAGCTACTCAGGAGGCTGAGTCAGGATAATCACTGGAGCCCAGGAGTTTATAGTGAGCCATGTGCTCACACTGCTACACTCCAGCCTAGACAAAAGACCAAGACCTTCATCTGTAATCCTAGCACTCTGGGAGGCCAAAGTGGATGGATTGCCTGAGCTCATGAGTTCGAGACCAGCCTGAGTAAGAGTGAGACCCCCGTCTCTAAAAAATAGCCGGGCGTTGTGGCAGGTGCCTATTGTCCCAGTTACTTGGGAGGTTGAGGCAAGAGAATGACTTGAGCCCAGGAGTTTCAGGTTTTGTGAGCTGTGATGCCACAGTACTCTATCAAGGGCAACAAAGTGAGACTTTGTCTCAAAAAAAAAAAAAAAGACCAAGATCTTATCTCTAAAAATAAATAAAATGAAATAAAATACATACTGTAGTAAACAAAACAAAACAAAAGCTACAAGAGTTGAAAGCCACTGTCTATGGAGAGATCTTGGGGTGGGAAGAGATACAGAAGGCAACTACTTTTATTCACTATGATTGAACCTGCCACCTTTGGCACATGGGGCCAGCGCCCTACTCCTTTGAGCCTAGGCACTCACTATGAGCTTTTAATACTGTTTTATTTTCCTATGATCATGTACTACTTTGATAAAGACCCAAGGATACAGAGAAAACTTTGCTGTATATCACATAAGAACAAGCAGTTTAATATGATCCCAGTTATATCTTTTTAAAAATATGTAATAAGGGGCAGCGCCTGTGGCTCAGTGAGTGGGTAGGGCGCCGGCCCCATATACCGAGGGTGACAGGTTCAAACCCAGCCCCAGCCTAACTGCAACAAAAAAATAGCCAGGCTTTGGGGCGGGCGCCTGTAATCCCAGCTACTTAGGAAGCTGAGGCAAGAGAATCGCCTAAGCCCAAGAGTTGGAGGTTGCTGTGAGCTGTGTGACGCCACGGCACTCTACTGAGGGTGATAAAGTGAGACTGTCTCTACAAAAAAAAAGTAGATAAAAACATGTTATAGAAAAAAAAACAAGTTATAGAAAATGGAAATATATATACACACACATATATATAAACATTTCCAATGGTTATCTTTGGTTGGTGAAATTACAGATGATTTTATGTATATCTTCCAAAAAGAGTAAATGTACACTATTTTTATAATATTTCCTTACAATTTTTGAAAACTTGAGAATAGATAAGACCTCAGGGGAAGAAGGGAATAGTGAGAGGGCCACAGGCTAGCTTGAAATCCTGCAAAAAAAGGTATTTAAGGAAAAGGCAGAGCAAGAGCTCATAGAGGAACTACCAAAGAGCCAGAAATACCAAGAATGCTTTCTCTACTTAAACTGGCCATTGTAAATACCTGAAGTAAATCTATTACTTATAGTTCAAGAATAAATCTAATTTTTGGTGAACTAAATTATTTAAATAGGTAAATTAACATTTAACGTTTCTACTAAGGGGGGAGAAATAAAACTACTTAAATCTATGTTTTTACTTAAATAGAGTCTTTAATTTGTGTGTGTGTGTGATAGTCTCACTATGTTGTGCTCGACAGAGGGCTGTGGCATCACAATTCACAGCAACCTCAAACTCTCGGGCTTAAGCAATTCTCTTGCTTCACCCTCCCATGTAGCTGGGACTACAAAGCACCCGCCACAATGCCTGGCTATTTTTTGGTTGTAGTTGTTATTGCCATTTTGCAGGCCCAGGCTGGATTCGAACCCACCAGCTCCAGTGTATGTGGCTGGCACACTAGCTTCCGAGCTACAGGCACCAAGCCTTTAAAATATTTTTATGTCTTGTGACTCCATGGACAGCTTTGGGTAGAATAAAATAATACCTCACAACACAGCCAGGCCCAGTGGCTCACGCCTGTAATCCCAGCACTCTGGGATGTCGAGAGGGATGGATTGCTTTAGCTCACAAGTTCGAGACCAGCCTGAGCAAAAGCAAGACCCCAAGACCAGCCTGAGCAAGAGTGAGACCTCGTCTCTAAAAAACTAGCCAGGTACTGTGGCAGGTGCCTATAGTCCCAGCGACTCAGGAGGCTGAGGCAAGAGGATCTCTTTAGTCCAAGAGTTTGAAATTGCTGTGATACCACAGCATTCTACCAAGGGCAACAAAGTGAGACTCTGTCTGAAGAAAAAAAAAAAAAAAATTCCCAACTACACAGTAAGTGAACTCTATCTTCACAGAGTCACCTCTATATCTTCAGTTCGGGGGGAAAAATTCAATAGGTAAGAATAGCTGGATCAGCGCCCGTAGCTCAGTGAGTAAGGCACTGGACCGAGGCTGGCGGGTTTGAGCACAGCTCAGGCCTGCTAAACAACAGCAACCAAAAAAATAGCTGGGCATTGTGGTGGGCGCCTGTAGTCCCCAGCTACTTGGGAGGCTGAGGCAAGCCCAAGGGTTTCAGGTTGCTGTGAGCAGTGACACCACAGCACTCTACCAAGGGTGACATAGTGAGACTGTCACACAAAAAAAGAAAGAAAAGAATAGCTAACGTGTTAAATCTTTACCATGTTCCAGACACTGTTGTCGGCTTTTCACATATTAACCCATTTAACCCTTACAGCAACCAAAATTAAGTACTGTATCACCTCCATATTCCAAATAGGATAAGTATGGCACAGAAAATTGAGCACACTGCTCTTCATTGAGAAGCTCAGATTCAAACCCACGAAGTTTGATTTCAGATTCTTCCCTCTTTGTATCTCTATGTGACATGCCACCTCTCTCGATCTCTGACAATCATAAAAAGATTCCCCTAGAATCCTCAAATTCTCATACATCTTAACTATAGCAAGTTCATGTGTACAGGTGCCCCCAATGCCTACCACAGTCTTTACTGCCAGTGTGGAAATCACTTGATAACTCCACTTCCACTGGTCCTTATCTGACAAATTCCTTCTGGAATAAATTCTCCAAGCTAACCTAGGGCAATCCAAAAATTATACATCTTTTGGAAGAGTTGCAACGAGCTCTCTACTATTATCCTAAATGAATTTTTAAAAGCTCCTATAACAAACAAAACAAGTCTGGTTAAACTAATTCTATTAAAGTCAAATTTGCAACAAACTAGCATTTCCACCACTGAAGTATATGCCTGACACAAATGAAAGTATGTTGAGATAAAAAATCTGTACATAAATGTCCACAGCAGCATTATTCCTAACAGCCAAAGAGTGGAAACAATTCAAATGTCCATGAACTGATGAAGTAGATAAGCAAAATGTAGTCTCCAGGCACAATGGCACACTCCTATAGTCCCAGCTACTCAGGAGGTTGGGGGAGGAGGATTGCTTGAACCAGGAATTCTAAGCTAACCTGGGTAACACAGTGAGACCCAGTCCCTATAAAAAAAAATGTAATGGGGGCTGGGCATGGTGGCTCATGCCTGTTTAATCCTAGCATTCTGGGAGGTGGAGGCGGGTGGATTGCCTGAGCTCACAGGTTCGAGACTAGCCTGCGCAAAAGTGAGACCCCAGAGGGTGTTGTGGCAGGTGCCTATAGTCCCAGCTACTTGGAAGGTTGCATGAGCTGCGACGCCACAGCACTCTACTGAGAACGACAAAGTGAGACTCAGTCTCAAAAAAAAAAAAAAAGTTTGGGGTTTTGTTTTTATTTTTATTATTTATTTATTTATTTGAGACAGGGTGTTGCCCAGGTTAGAGTACAGTGACATAATTCTCAAACTGCTGGATCAGGCAATCTTCTTGCCCCAGCTACCCAAGT
Organism: Loris lydekkerianus; assembly: GCA_963574355.1. Classification (NCBI taxonomy): domain Eukaryota; kingdom Metazoa; phylum Chordata; class Mammalia; order Primates; family Lorisidae; genus Loris; species Loris lydekkerianus. The sequence continues at coordinate 22,902 of CAUYPK010066773.1, read as the reverse complement.
AGTTGGGAATGTAGGATGCATGCCATCATGTCCAGCAAATTTTTTTATTTTTATTTCTGTCGAGACAGGGTCTCCTATTGCCTAGGCCCGTCTTGAACTCCTGGCCTCAAGCGATCCTCCCACCTTGGCCTCCCAAAGTGCTAGATTACTGGCATGAGCCACAGTATACAGCCCATTTTTTTAGTTGAGAAATATTCTGGCCAGGTGTGGTGGCTCACGCCTGTAAGCCTAGCACTCTTGGAGGCTGAGGCAGGAGGATCCCTTGGGCTCAAGAATTGGAGACCAGCCTAAGCAAGAGTGAGACCTCATCTCTATTAAAAATAGAAAAATTAGTCAGGAGTTGTAGTAGGTAGCTGTAGTCCCAGCTACTCAGGAGGCTGAGCCAGAAAGATGCTTGAACCCAGGAGAAATGAGGTTGCTGTGAGCTAGTCTGTGGCTATTGAGCACTGGAAATGTGGCTAGTCCAGAAGGCCAAGCTAATTTTTCTGACTCCTGATGTCAGCCTAGGTCACAGCAACCTCAAACTCCTATTTGAGGAGTGAGACTCTGCCTCACAAAAAGAGAGAGAGAAAGAAAAATAGATTCTGCCTCCTGAGGCTTATCATTTTAAAGAATCAAAAGAAGGGAAAAAATTAGAATGCTGAGGGTCAGTGCAAAGCTACTCCTGAATTATAAAGCTAAGACCATAACCACCGTGACCAAGATATCAGAGAAAAGAGAGATCAAACTACAAAAGACTAAAGAAAGACTTCCCAGGAAGGGGGATTTCAGCCTGGCTAAGGAGCAGGGAGAGAAGAGGGCCAGCAGCAAGGATTTGCTACTGTCTATCACCCAGATTACTACTGGCCCACCACCACCACCCTCTCAACCTCCACACTTCTACCTCCTTACATCCCCATCCCTGCTGCGTTTCAATACACAGCCCTATTTCTAAACACACCTAAGGGTGAGCACCAGAAGAACAGACAAACATGTACTATGTGCAAGACTAATTATTACTGCATACCTAGGATACTCCTCTCTACTAGTCACAAATCATGTTGCCCAGATTTTTTTTTTTTTTTAGAGACAGGGTCTCATTCTATCATCCAGGCATGATCACAGCTCACTGCAGCCTCAAACTCCCAGGCTCAAGTAATCATCCCACCTCAGGCTCCCAAGTAACTAGGATGGTAGGTGTGCATACCACCACACCCAGCTAATTTTTGTTTGTTTTTTTGGTAGAGACCCGCTCTCACTATGGCTGGTCTCTAACTCCTGGCCTCAAGCCATCCTCCCACTTCAGCCTCCCAAAGGGCTGGGATTATAGGCATGAGCCACGACACTTTTTTTTTTTTTAATTACAATTTTATTTTATTTTAATTAATTTATTTTGCAGTTTTGGCCGGGGCCAGGCTTGAACCCACCACCCTCAGTATATGGGGCTGGTGCCCTACTCCTTGAGCCACAGGCGCCGCCCTCCTTACCATACTTTTTAATAACTCTTCTGCCCATCATTTTCTTTCTTTTAATGCTCATGTTCAACCCCTTCAGGTATTGATACCTGAAAACAGATCTCATTAATTTCCCTTATGATCTGGACTTCCCTACTGCTACTGAAAGCACTACCATTCTTTCTTTCTTTCTTTTTTTTTTTTTTTTGAGACAGAGCCTCAAGCTGTCACCCTGGGTAGAGTGCCCTGGCATTACAGCTCACAGCAACCTCCAATTCCTGGGCTCAAGCGAGTCTCCTGCCTCCGCCTCCAAGTAGCTGGGACTATAGGCGCCTGCCACAACACCTGGCTATTTTTTGGTTGCAGCCATCATTGTTGTTTGACGGGCCCCCGGGCTGGATTTAAACCCAGCTCAGGTGTATGTGGCTGGTGCCTTAGCCGCTTGAGCGACAGGTGCCAAGCCAGCACTACCATTCTTATAAAGGCGGATTTGATACATTCCTCCCGCAGTCTACACATCTGATATGTCAAGGCCTGGAGAACTCTAAAGTACCTCCTACACAGCGGGGAGAGGGGAGGAGGAGAGGGATGGAGGGTCATGGTATATGGCTCACCTTTTGGAGTGGGACAAGTACAAGGGGAATTTGGGGCAGGACACAAGTGTAAGAGGGACTTTTTTTTTTTTTGGCCTAGGCTGGGTTTGAACCCACCACCTTCCATATATGGGGCCAGCGCCCTACTCTTTGAGCCATAGGCACCGCCCTGTAAGAGGGACTTTAACAAATGCAATCAGTGTAACCTAATTCTTTGTGCCCTCAATGAACCCCAAATAATAATAAAAAAAATTGGGCAGTGCCTGTGGCTCAAAGGAGTAGGGCGCCAGTCCCATATGCAGGAGGTGGCGGGTTCAAACCCAGCCCTGGCCAAAAACTGCAAAAAAGAAAAATGTTAAAGTACCTCCTATATATCTTCCATCCAAGGGCTACAAAACCCAATCGAATCTCCACAGCTACCTCATCTTCTTCCAATCCATACTGCAGAACAGAGGCTCTGCTAAAGTTCCTAGCATCCAGGCCAGGCGAAGTGGCACATGCCTGTAATCCTAGCTTTCTGGGAGGCTGAGGCAGGTGGATTGCTTGACCTTGGGAATTTGAGACCAGTCTCAGCAAGATGGAGACCCCATCTCTACTAAAAATAGAAAAACTAGCTGGGCATCCTAGTGAGTGCCTGTAGTCTCAGCTACTCACGAGGCTGCGGCAAGAGGATCACTTGAGCCCAAAGAATTTAAGGATGCTGTGAGCTATGACGCCACAGCGCTCTACCCAGGTCAACAAAGTGAGACTTTGTCTCAAAAAAAAAAAAAAAAAAAAAAATTCCTAGCATCCCACTGGAATCATATCCCAGTCTTTGCAGATCTTCTGACTGATCTCTAATACTCAAAATTAAACCAATTTGACACAGCTTGGATAGAGAGAGCACCTCAGAGCATCTCCTCCATAATTAGCTCAATTTGGGGGAAAGGGCTACACCAGTGGCTTCACAGTATCTCCTTGATTTAATTTTGTTTCAAGCTTATGCATGGTGCTGGTGGGTATACCCTGTGGGTGTTCAAGGAGCAAAAAATGCCTGGGGATCACCAACCTAGCCCAATCCTTATCCTATAGATGAGGAAGGAATATCAGCTGATTCTCTAAGTACTGCCAAACACAGCATAAAATGGAGTTCAGTTTATTTCCTTCACATACTCAGGCTCTTACTAAACCATGTTGAGACTGCCCACACTTTACTATCAGTCTCTGCTGCTCCCTTCCTTTCTCCTCCCTCAATCTGTCTGTCCTCACTCTGCACATGCCCATCCCGGAAGCATACGCCCACAGCAACCCCCCCCAATCTTGCCTTCTTTTAAATCTCCACTACACTTTGTACCTCACTTATAGCAATCAGGAATTACACGCATACTGAATAGATATTTGGTTGACATTGGTGGGAATAAACATTGTCAAACCAGTAACAAATTCTGGTTCAGGTAAATCTATAGTTTATTCATGACATCTCTCCCACTGATCTTCACTGTTATAATCCTTTGACAACATAAATCAGTAACTCACCCAGGATAACACCAGGGTTTTTACTTTCTAAAATCATCATAGGTTTCAAATTTCAAAATTCAAAATTCCAGGTAAGTATTCTCAGACGCCTCACACAAGACTAAGACTGAAATACAAGAGCCATTCTGTTTCAAGTACTAGGTATAATTGAAATTACCAAATGATTAATTTCTAAGTGTGTCAGAACTTTACCAAATGCCAAATTCAAAAGGAATTTTCTATCAATCTTTCTCAATGCATTGGCTGTGTCATAAAACTTATAGGCTAAAATAATCCTAAATTTAAAAAATAAAAGTAAATTCATGAAAGTTTTAATTAGCCAAATGCTTCCAACTTAAGCAAAAGTAGATGATTTCAATATTGCATTAATAAGTTGCCATCCCTACAGTAGTATTTACCATGTGTCTACCTTAGGTGCTCATTTAAAATTTTTTTCCATAATAGGAAAACACTTAATCTCCAATGAATAAACTTGTAAAAATCCATGACTTTCACGTCACAACCAATGTCTTTGCATCAACAGGTATATTACCTACAAAGTACTCAAGATGTGAATAGATGCCTGGGTGTTTTCCTTACACTATAAATTTATCATGTCAACACTTACAACATTCTAAACTACAAAAATTAATCAAATTATTCTAAATTATCAATAAAGGGAATTCCTCTTTTTGCCTTGACAGTACAACAGGATTCAATGCCGCCAATCATATTTCTTTATGTGTTCTTGGGATATGTTAAAGCAAGTCCTAAAACTTTTTTTCTTCCAAAGCATACACATATACAACATTCACCTGACAGCCTTCCTCGCAGGAAGTACAGACTATAAAATTAATGAAACTAACACTCAGCCTGAGCAACTCACTGTCATGCATTGTTACTCATTCTAGACAAGTGGACATATTCTAAAAGTTCAGAACACAAAATGTCCATTTCACTATACCGTTAAGGTATAACCTCCAGGTTAACACCACAGCCACTAAAGAAAGGAACGTGCCTGGCAAGCAATATGAAATAGCAGCTCAAAACAGAGTAACACTCACTGGTCAAACTGCCCTTCAAAACCTAATCAGACCAATTTTTATCTTCCTAAATCCAAAATATTTAGAAGTTATGCCACCCATTGTAAGAATTACTAAAACTTCATTTATTACAAGTTCTCAACTACTAACAATAATTTATTTAGCCGTTCTTGGAGAAGCACCTGCTATGTAGGAGCTGCAGGGAGAGTAAGATCAACACCTATCCCTAAGGAGTCAATAAATTCACATAAAACCAGGTCAAATAGACACAAGGACCATCAAGTGTTAAAAAAAAAAAAAAAAAAAAGTCACTGAAATATCAAAAATAAGGTGTTTTTCAAAAAAAAGAAACCTAGCCACAAACTGTAATTTAATTCAGCACATGCACCAGCCATCAATCCTAAATATTATTTGCTAGGCCTTTAAATGGGACATAAAATTAGCTGAACTATCATGCCAAAATGTCTTAGCTCTGTCTAATCAGACAAAACTTCCTCCAACAGTGTAAATAATTCAGGCTCCATGTTTCAATCCCCAGCTTTTGGTACAAAGAAGCCCAACATGTGATCCCATGGTAAAAACTGTTACTATAAAATATGTCCTAAAACTAAGTTGGCAAGAACTTACATGTGGTCCCTTCTACATACAAAATACAACACTTGACACTTGATTCACCCCTTCATTCTCCTGACAGCCTTCCCCAGAAAAGAGAGACAACTAATCTTACCATCAGGTAAAAGATATCACTTTTTTTCACCTGATGTTAGGACGTTCTAAATGGGTTTCCATCTGGCTTAATACCTACACTATTCCAGTAAATATTTAACCATTTACTAAAAAAATGGAAACTTGTAAATTCAAATAATTTTACTAGTCTCTCTAAAAAATGACATAACATCTTAACTTTTTAAAGGGGGAAAAAAAAAAAAACAGTATGTCCTTATAAATATTTCCTCATAAACTTTCCTTTGTAAATGCTTTTAAAACCATATTCTAATTTAGCTAATCCAGATAAAAATATAAAGGAAAAGTCTTACAGGTTGTTGCTACAGTTACGTTATTTTCCCAATTTAGTAAACCGCAACTACGTATTTAATACAAAGCAGCAACTGTGGGTATGTTTTTAACAAAATGCATCTCTGTCTCAGCCTAGAGAAACTTTCTATGAGAAAACAGGAGAGGAGTTACCATGGAGAAATTCATTACGAATTCAGGGAGGCTTTTTTCCTCAGAAATAGAATGAAAAGAAAAAGTCATTTTATAATAAATCTGATACTTCTGTGTGACTTGGAAGTTGATCTAAAAGTTCATCTTCATGTAATTACGTTTGGATAATCAACTACACATCTTCTGCAACAGGTGACATGAAACTGCAATTCCAAAGCAAAGCAAAGGGATCAAATTAGTTAAGAGGCACGTTCCTGTGGTTTTGTACTTTTATTTTGGATTTAACCAAAATGATTTTGAATTGGATGAATTACCAAATTTGGTTTTGTTTGGTTTTCTGCTTTGGTTTTTAATCAGCCATTTACCAGCAACTGTTGCACAAGCCCATTAGCACCCAAAGATAAAAACAAAAACACAGGACCTGATAAAGCCACCCTACTAACTCAATTGATCCATTTCCTTAATACAATTTTTAAACCACACAGCTAGAAGGGTGAAGAGAAAGAAGCATGTTTTAGGTGTGTTTGTGTGCCACAGTCTGTCTAAATCTTTAATTCCCTTTTAAATAAGAGATACATAACAAAAATCCAAAAGAAACCACATTAGAAATGCAAAAGAGGTTTGCAAAACAAGGGGCTTCTTTCATTCCAAAAATCCACACCAAAACAAGAGGAGAAAAATGAATGCAATGGATATGTGTGTGCCAAAGTTTCAACCCTGCCCGATGGAGACACTGCACTGGCACAAATTTGGAAGAGAAAAAAGAGGGGGTGGGGGGGTAAGAGAGAGAGTGTGTGGCCTGCAAACTGCAACAATGAAATCTCCATTTTGAACAATGCGCCTCTTTCCTCTTGTAAATCTAGTTTTTTGCCACTTGAAGTGCCGTCGCATTTCCCTTCTGTTTGGGGGGGTGGCGGGATGGGGGGAGATCCGAGCAGGATGCACAGCACTCAAGAGGGAGTGAGCAAGGGGGGAGGGTAGAGGAGGTGGGGAAGGAGTCTGCAGCAACTGGGCTGGGTGGGTACCTGGAGTGCTGCTGTAGGTGCTATGGCTCCTGAAGCTGCTTTCCGTGCAGTAACTGGCGTCGTCGTCATCGTCTTCCATCTCCTCCGGATAATCGGAATCATCGTCGTCCTCCTCCATCTCATCTTCCTCGTCGTCCTCAGAATCCTGGGTCTCCTCAGCGTCGCCGTCGTCCTCCTCCTCCTCCTCCTCAGAGACCATGTCCTCCTCTTCCTCCTCCTCCTCGCTCTCGTGGTCATCGTACACCACTTTGTTGACTGCCCTGCGGGCCGGGGTGGTCCGGGCCAGGTGGCCGCCGCCGCCCCCGCCCCCCGTCCTGCCGCCCCCGCCTCCTCGCCCCCCCCGGCCCGGGGCGCTGGTGCTGGGGGGGGCCGGTGGCGGCGGCGGCGGCGGCTTCCTCCGGCTACTGCTGCCCCCCCTGGGCGAGCTCAGCCGCGTCTTGGGCGCCACCTCAGCCTGGGCGGCGGCCCACCTGCCCCGGCTACTGCCGCGGTGCCGCGAGCGCAGCCCCCCGATGGGTCCAGACGTGGGCGGCGGCGGCGGCGGGGCCGGGGCGCAGCGCTCCGCTGCGGGAGCTGCGGGCTGCTTGGGCGGCCTGCCCCGCCGGCCCCTCATGTCGGAGACGAGGCGGGGGGAGAAGGAAAGGCGAAGGAGGGAGGGGCGGGCGCAGGGGGGAGGCGGGGGGCGCCGGGGCCGGGTGGGGAGGCCTGCGGAGCCGGGCGGGAGGGGCCCGACCGGCGGAAGCGGGTGGAGGGAGAAGGCTCAATCCGAATTGCTGGGGCCCCACTCCGGATCGCCTTCAGCCGCCATCTTGTTTCTTCCCTCTCGCTCGGTGACTGGGGGAACCGACAGCGGCCGCAGGCCCGGAGCGCGGTCACGTGAGCTGCGCCGCCGACGAGCCTGGGACGAAGCGAGGCGGCGCGGCGGCCGCTAGGGGGCGCGCGGGAGCGCCGAGTCTGGGGGCGTCTGGGCTCAGCGCTGCTCTGTGCTGCTGAATCGCGGGTGCCGGGCAGAGGGGCGCGCAGTTCGCAAAGTGCCCAGCGTCAGCTGCGGCCGGAGACCAGAGCCTCCGCGGAGCCTCGGCTGGAGCCCGACCTCGGCCGGACCTCCTCCCTGCGTCTCCACTGCTTCGGCTTTGGGAGGACAGGGGACCCCCCATATGATCCTCCTCCTGCCCCTTTAGAGAAACTGAGGCAGAAAGGGCCCGAGAGGGTGTCGCCCACGGGGGCGACCCCAGCGACTGAGGGCACTGGCAGTGCCAGCTACCGACAGAAATTAACTGGGGGGAGCCGGGAGATGAGGCCCCAGGATTAGGAAACTCCGAAGCTTGGTTCTGGAGTCCTGAAACTGACCCGAATGACAACTGCTGGAAGATTGTACCCGGAACCACGCCCTGGGCCGCCAAACCCGGAGGGAGGGTCATTCTGAGGCCTATTGCATAGAACACCCACCCAGAAAGCCTCGGATAACTCCAGAACGCAACCACCCTACGTTCTAATCTCGCATCACCTTGCCCAAAGTCCCAGCTGGGAACTCGACCACCTCGGCAAGAATTTGCCTATCTCTCCTTTGCAGTAGAAAAGATGGCATCCCGCCTAAAACCTCCTTCATAGTGCTATATGTTTTTATTATCTGGAAATAATCTTAATTTCTTTACCTGATAAATCACCAGGTCTTAACCCAGGGTATGAATCGTGATGATGAAATTTCAGGCACACCCAAACCAAATCAGAGGGGCTCAACCCAGGGTGGGCAAGTCAAGCTCTGTGGATAAGGTTTTATAAACATACAGAAGCTGCCCCAAAAAAGGTAAAAACTGTATTAAAATTGTAATACTCATATACTGATAACGTTTGATATCTTGTGTCTCTTGTAATTGCAGGAAGTTAATGAGTATTACAATTTTAATACACTTTTTTCCTTTCTTAAAGTGTGTATGCGTTTTTTGGCAGACTCTGTATATGAACATTTATTGAAATACGTGACAACCAAAAAGTAATTTAAAGAGAAACAGTTAACAGGATTCCATCTGCCAAATGACTTATTACAATCTTGTTAGGGAAATAGAACACATGTGAAATAAAAATGAAAATTCAAGCACTAACTGCCCAATTTATTTATTCAATACGATTTGGTTGAGCACCAAGGATGGCAAACTTGTATATGTCTACATATATAAACTTGTGTGTGTCTACAGTGACCAGGAAAGTAATGAAAGGAAATGAAGTGTACAAGTTAAGGACTTTGGGAAACCAAAGTTCCCATGTTTTGTTTAAAGAGGGCAGCTATGGAAATGCATGGCTAAAATTGCCAGATCTTTAGAATTTTAAAGAGAGGGTGGAAATGTGGATTTCACGTGAAATCTTTTGATTTTTAAATGTTGCAACTAAGTCAATTAAAAAAAAAAAAAAAGAGCAGATTGGTTTGGGTGTGGTGACTCATGCTTGTAATCTAACACTGGGAGGCTAAGGTGGGAGGATTGCTTGAGATTAGGAGTTGGAGACCAGCCTTAGCAAGAACCAGATCCAGTCTGTTATAAAAGAGAAAAATTAGCCAGGCATGGAGTCCATGCTTGTAGCCCCAGGTACTAGGGAGTCTCAAGCCCAGAAATTTGATGACACCACTGAACTCTAGCCAGGGAGATGAAGTGAGACTCTGTCAGAAAGAGAGAGGGAGGGAAAGAGGGAGAAAAGGAAAAGAAAAAGAAAAAGGAAAGACTACAGATTGATCAAAATATATGCAATCTAGATGTGGCCCAGAGTCTACACGTTTACAACCTATATTCTACACTGTGTAAAGAACTATGCTATGCACTCAGTGCCTGTAGCTCAGCGGCTAAGGTGCCAGCCACAAACACCAGAGCTGACAGGTTCAAATCCAGCTCAGGCCTGCCAAACAATGACAACTATAACCAAAAAATAGCCAGGCATTGTGGTGGGCGCCTATAGTCTCAGCTACTTAGGAGGCTGAGGCAAGAGAATCGCTTAAGCCCAAGAGTTTGAGATTGCTGTGAGCTGTGATGTAACAACACTCTACTGAGGGTGACATATGAGACTGTCTCAAAAAAAAAAAAAAAAAAAGCTCAGCGCCTGTGGCTCAAGTGACTAAGGTGCCAGCCACATACACCTGAGCTGGCAGTTTCAAATCCAGCCCAGACCTGCCAAACAATGACGGCTGCAACCAAAAAATAGATGGGCATTGTGGCAGGCACCTATAGTCCCAGCTGCTTGGGAGGCGGAGGCAGGAGAATCATTTGAGACCAGGAGTTGGAGGTTACTGTTGGAGGTTACTGTGAGCTGTGATGCCACAGCACTCTACTCAGGGCAACAGCTTGAGGCTCTGTCTCAAAAAAAAAAAAAAAGAACTATGCTGTATACTACTATAGGAACACAAAGATATTAGTGGGGACAACCAAGGGCAACATAGCGAGACTGTCTGAAAAAAAAAAAAAACTATGCTATGTACTATAGGAACATAAGATATTAGTGGGGACAACCTTCAAAGATTATAATCAAATAGTGGAGGAAAGCTATTTTACCAAAAGAAATTACAATAGATGGCACAATGAAAGGTATTTTTGTAATACTTAGAGTTTTTAGTTGCAAGCAACAGAAAACCTGAGTCTGCCTCATTTAACCAGAAAAGGAGCTCATGAACAGGACCTGGACACCTCCAGAATTGTTGGTTCTGAGTATAAATGGAATCCAAGCTCTCAAGCTGTTGCCTTCCATCTGGCTCAGTTCCATAGGCCATTCCTCTGTTCCGTAAAGCCAGCTGCTTCTGGCTGTCAGTATGTACAACAAGGCTGGTGAACCTAATGGACGGGTTGGTTGTCGTTTCCTTGTAAGGTTAGGTTCTGGGTCAGATATAATGATGGTGAGGTAGGTATTCAGTAAACTCATGGAGGCTGATAACAGTAAAAGCACAACTGGTAGGAAAAACAGATCCAAATTAAGTATAAACCTCTTCTTGATGAGTTTGATTCACTGTCCCCACCATGGTAAAAAGCATCCATTATAATGATTCCTTTTAACATGAGCACTCAGCAGTAGCAATAACTCGGTCAGCCTTGTGAGGGGAAGCTCAGGGTGAGCCCCTCGTAACCTCTGTCCCAGACATACGGCCATGTTGTTCATGACATCAATGGGCAGACATTGGCTTGACCAGGGAAGGAGCTTGGCCCACATCCAAGAAGTGGCTTTTCTTGCCCGCTTGTTTGTTAAAGTTCCTTTAGCAATGAGGAAATTTTGATAAGTATTCATATAAGACACAAATACTCTCACTTTCTAGGCTTATTATGAGAACCTTATCTACATTCTCTCTCCCAAACCTCTGAGTCCATAACCACTTGACCCATGAAATGATACAGAATCTTTCTCTTGGCAAAGAGAACCAAGGGAGTACAGCTCAAACCTCTATCGTGTGGAAGCTTTGTGTTTGCTACTGTCCTTCAATAGAACTTTGAAAGGCAGCTATCATACCTTAGCAGTCAATTTCCAGCTGATATGAACCAAGGTCAATGTTGTCTTCCTTAATCACGGGGACATAGGAGTTCATAAGCCCATGGTTGTGAATTGAGGGAAGGGTGACAGTGGACTGGGAGTAAACACATTTGGAGTCACATTCCTCTGCTTTTCTGGGACCTGCTTGGGCCTGCTCTTACATATACCATGTCCTCTTGGAGAAGGGAGTACTACTGGCTAATGAACAGATAATTAATGATAAGCCACACAGGTATGTATATGATCACCTGGCTTTTAATCTTTGCCAGGGGCCAGGAGCAAAGTGAGAGCAGTTTCCAAAAGAGAATAGGAATAGTTATTAGCCAAAGAGAGCAAGGCTTTGTTCCAAATCCCTAAGCATATCCAGAGACACTCTTTTTTGTTTGTTTGTTTTTGAGACAGAGTCTCAAAATGTGGTCATCCTTGTAGAGTGCTATGGCGTCTTAGCTCACAGCAACCTCAAACTCTTGGGTTCAAGTGATCCTCTTGCCTCAGACTCCCAAGTAGCTGAGACCACAGGCATCCACCACAACACCCAGAGATAGACAGATAGATAGATAGATAATAGATTTTTTTTTTTTTTTTTTTAGAGATGGGGGTCTCTCTCTTGCTCAGGCTGGTCTCGAACTCATGAGCTCAGGCAATCCACCAGCCTCGGCCTCCCAAGTGCTGGGATTACAGGCGTGAGCCGCCATGCCCGGCCTACAGACGCTCTTTAGGCTTGTCATGGGCTCTGTATAGTGTTCCAATTTGTGGCAATACACGAAATGCCATTGGATACACTGAACCATGAGGACCAATTAGCAGAGCACCCTGCAGTGCGGCCTGGACTCCTCTCAGTTTCCTGTCTGAATTCACTTCCCTTACTCTATAGGGTCCAATGCCATTCTCCTGAGGCTTCTGCTCTATTTGTAGGGCTCCTTTACCATCTAGTCGTCTCTCTCATGATGCCTCCAGTTGCCACCCAGTGTACTGACATTTCCCAAACCAGCATCCCTGATCTAGATCTGTGCTCTGATTATCTGTTTCTCAAGCAAGTTTTTTTTTATATAAACTTTTTTTGTTTTGTTTTTTTTTAATATAAACTTTTATTTTATTTTATTTTGCATTTTTTGGCCAAGGCTGGGTCTGAACCCACCACCTCTAGCATATGGGCCGACGCCCTACCCTTTCAGCTACAGGCACCGCCTCTCAAGCAGGTTTTTGACTAGTTTTCTCACTTCCCTGAGGTTCTAGATAAAAGTCTTCTGAATTCTAACATAAATATTCTGTGCACCCAGTCCTCTGGGCAACCCACCAATCCCTGCATTGGGAGGAATATAGCTTGGTTCCAGCTGAGAAAACAAACACCTTTTGGAGAGTGAAAATGTCTGCAGTGTCCAGGAGCAGTGACTATAATCCCAGCACATGAGAGGCCGAGGCAGGTGGATCACCAGAGCACAGGAGTTCAAGACCAGCCTGAGTGAGAGCAAGATCCCATCCCATCTCTACTAAAAAAAAAAAAAAAAAAAAAAATATATATATATATATATATATAGAGAGAGAGAGAGAGAGAGAGAGAGAGAGAGAGAGATGGCGCCTGTGGCTCAAAGGAGTAGGGCGCTGGCCCCATATACCAGAGGTGGTGGGTCCAAACCCAGCCCCAGCCAGAAACTGAAAAAAAAAAAAAAAAAAAAAAAATTAGCCAGCTATTCGGGAGTCTGAGGCAGGAGAATTGCTTGAGCCCAAGAATTTGAGGTTGTTGTGAGCTATAAGGATGTCACTGCACTCAACCCAGGGTGACAGAGTGAGACTCTGTCTCAGAAGAAAAAAAGAAAAATAAAGAAAGGGACAGTGCCCGGACCTCATTGGGTAGGGTGTCAGCCACATACACTGAGGCTGGTGAGTTCAAACCTAGCCTGGACCAAGCTAAAACAACAATGACAACTGCAACAACAACAACAACAAAAAGAGCTGGGCATTGTAGCAGGCACCTGTAGTCCCAACTATTTGGGAGGCTGAGGTAAGAGAATCACTTAAGAGTTTGAGGTTGCTGTGGGCTGAGACGTTATAGCACTCTACTGAGAGCGCCATAGTGAGACTCTGTCTCAAAAAAAAGAAAAGTAAAGAAAGAAGAAAACTTTTGTAGCTTTGGCCTCATTCCCCACATACTAAGATAGAGTGGCCACCTTACTCCTATTTGCCAAGAATTTTCCTAGTTTAAGCACAGAAAGATCCACATCCTGGGAAACTCCTCAAACTCTTGGGCTCAAGCAATTCTCCTACCTCAGCCTCCCAAATAGTCCCAGGTGATTGAGTGGTTGATTGTCCCATTCACAGGGTAATGTCCTTTATGGGACATGGCAATGGCAAAGGCTTGACAAAAAGATGGCTATGCCCGTCAAACAGACACTTTATGAATACTTTGGGGGGGGGGGGGATAAGCTGTAAGTATCCCCTAGAGTCCCCAGGGCCTTTCCAGAGGTCTGAAACAGCAGGTGGGGGCAATGAGGCAGTGAAATTTGGGTATAAGATTTATGTCACTTCATTTAAACCCACAGGCTGGAAAGGCCCAGGGATTTTAGGGATATGTTTATATAGCCAAGATCACACCAGATACAGAATTTTACCTGCTGCTTTTTGTATCTATGACTCTGGCAAAAATTTTCACAATTTAACAGCTGTGTAACGTTCCATCAAGTGGACTTTTAGTGTGCTTCAGAAATTTTCCTAATATAAACAGAACTTTGTGCTAAAAGTTGTTTGTTTTTTTTTTAGAGACCGAGTCCTCGGTAGAGTGCCGTGGCATCACAACTCCCAGCAACCTCCAGCTCTTAGGCTTAAGAGATGCTCTTGCCTCAGCCTCCCAAGTAGCTGAACTACAGGCGCCCACCACAACACCCAGCTATTTTTTTTCTTGCAGTTTGGCTGGGGCCAGGTTTGAACCTACCACCTTCAGTATATGGGGCCAGCGCCCTACTCACTGAGCCACAGGTGCTACCTGTTGTGCTCAAAGATTTTTTTCTGTATTTAATCTTTGTTTTTCAATAGCAATGTGAAAGTACCATTAGTTTATCTATGTGCCAGAAACAGTGCTAAGTAATTTCTGGGCATTATTTCATTTAATTCTCACAATAAGACTCTGGGATACGGCTAGGCATGGTGGCTCATGCCTCCTAGCACTCTGGGAGGCTGAAGTAGGTGGATTACCTGAACTCACGGGTGTGAGACCATCCTGAGCCAGAGCGAGACCCATCACTAAAAATAGCCAGGCGTTGTGGCAGGTGCCTATAGTCCCAGCTACTTGGGAGGCTGAGACAAGAGAATCGCTTAAGCCTAAGAATTTGAGGTTGCTGTCAGCTGGGATGCTACAGCACTCTACTAAGGATGATAAAGTGAAGCTCTGTCCCTTACCCACCCCACAAAGACTCTGGGATACGTATTATTTTCCCTAGGTAGAAACTGGAGCTTAGAGGTTATGTAATTTTTTCAAAATCACATACCTAGTGCATGATGGATCCAGGATTTCAAGTCGGCACCACTTTTAAAATGCTATATGTTGATGGTGAATTTTGTTTTTTCACAGCTATGTGATCTTTTGCCTGGTTTTGCTCTACTGAGCCTCTGCTGAGCCTTGTATATATATATTGCTTTATTTTGGGTTACATGTGACGCGTGAGTGACCACATGTGCTTTTTGCACCTCTCCCACTGTGCTGAAACTGCTTGTTTACACATCCACTCCACCCACAAGTGGAGGCTAGAACTGTATCTTATTCACCTCTTTCTGGCACATCTAACACGATAAAGGAGAGACTCAAGAAAAATTTGGTGTGGGCGGCACCTGTTGCTCAACGGAGTAGGGAACCAGCCCCATATGCCAGAGGTGGTGAGTTTAAACCCAGCCCTGGCCAAAAACTGCAAAAAGAACAAAAGAAAAGAAAGAAAGAAAAGGAAAGGAAAGAAAGAAAGGAAAGGAAAGGAAAGGAAAGGAAAAATTTGGTGAATGTACAAAAGGAGACTTAATTGGTTGTGAAGGGAAGAAGTATTTCAGGATTAAGGAGGCTGAAACTGTTGAGTGGGTGAGGGATGACAGTCTTAAAGGTACTCAAAGATGGTGGCACCCTCAGAAGTCAGAGAAGACTTGAGCCAGGGAGGCAAGCCATTCTGGACTTTGGGAATGGGGAAAGTAAGATTGTAGGATGGGAATGTCCATGAAATGTCTTCACTTGCTCACTCAACAAATATTGCATGCTTTTTGCATCCTTTTGCATGCCGGTCGGTATACAGTGCTTCTTTGGATGAAGTGGAGGTGGAAAGCTTCTGTAAAGAGGTAACATTTTTTCTCTCTCTCTCTTTTTTTTTTTTTTTTTTTTTTTTTTTGCAGTTTTGGCCGGGGCTGGGTTTGAACCTGCCACCTCTGGCACATGGGGCTGGCGCCCTACTTCTTTGAGCCAGAGGTGCCACCCCATTTTTCTCTTTTTTTTGAGACAGAGTCTCACTTTGTTGCCCTTGGTCCAGTGCCATAGTGTTGTAACTTACAGCAACCTCAAATTCTTGGGCTCAAGTGATCCTCTTGCCTCAACCTCCCAAGTAGCTGGGACTACAGGTGCCCACCACAATGCCCGGCTGTTTTTAAAGATGGGGTCTTGCTCAGACTGGTCTCGAATTCCTGAGCTCAGGCTATCCACCTGCCCCAGCCTCCCAGAGTGCTAGGATTACAAGCATGCGCCACTGCGCCCAGCCTAAAGAGGTAACATTTGAACTTAAACTTGATCATCCAAGAAGCAGTCTGTATGAAGCACTGGGGAAGAATATTCTGAACAGAGTGTGTCCAGTATGCTTTGAAAACAATAAGAACACTGAATGTGCTTGGGGCAACTTGCGTGGTGCCTAAAACCTAGTGAACACTTAATAAAGGTTAGTGACAATAATGGTTATTACAATTATATTATTATATATTATTTTATTATTAGAAGACTGAGAAATGCATGGAAGGTAGCATGGTACAGTCCAGTATAAATACTCTGGAATCTGGTCTGGTTACAGTCCTGTGGATGCCGCATAATAGCATAATTTGCATAACCTTTTTCACCTCCTGTAGCCTGAGTTTTTTCACCTCTACAATGAAGACAAAAATACAACTTAATGCATAAGGTTATTTTAAGGACTAAATAAAATAATACACATTAGATTATTATTTTTTTCCTTAATTTTGTTTTTATTATAGCATGTTTACTTAATTTACAGCAAGCAGAAAATAAGCTGGGTTTTGTTTTGATCCAAACATTGATGTTTTAGAGGTTGTACACAATATTTGTTAAAAAGAAAAATACTTTTTTAGAAGCTTCTATAAGAAAGAAAATATGAAGTTTAACCCCACAACTGTCCTCTTTGCTAGAATTGCAAACTACCACTAGTTTTAAGTAGACTTTTTGTTCTTTATACATCCAGGAAAATCTAAAAAAATTAAAGATATGTGCATATAAATGATTGCATAGCAGAACATGAACATTAACTGCAAACAGTAAAGAAATGAAAGTTAGAAATACTACCAAATATACAAAGGTTCTAGAATCAATCCTTTAAACACATTCCACAAATAGTATTTAAAAACCATCTTTTTGTGGCAATACCCATAGCACGGAGGGTGGTGGGTTTGAACCCGGCCCGGGCCAGTGAAACAGCAATGACAACTGCAACAACAACAACAAAAAAGCAACTTTTTGTTCTTTACAGGCAAAGCCTAAATTACTGAAACCAAGATCGAAAAAATTAGTAATCCTCTAAAAGGAATCATATCCCCCAATTCTCACTTATATCCACAAACAAGCAATCTGAGATTTTTTTTTGTTTTTGTTGTTGCAGTTGTCATTGTTTAGGGACCAGGTTTGAACCGGCCACCCTCAGTGCATATGGCCAGTGTCATAACCACTGTGCTACAGGCGCCAAGCCATAATCTGAGATCTTTAAAGATGCTAGCTTTTTATTCTGAAATGAGATTGGAGGGTGGTGTCTATGGTTCAAAGGAGTAGGGCGCAGGCCATATATACCGCAGGTGGCAGGTTCAAACCTGGCCCTGGCCAAAAACAGCAGAAAAAAAAAAAAAAGCTGAAATGAGATTGGCCATGTCAAGTCACTTTTGCCTCTGAAATGATCTTTCACAGAAATACTAGAAATTATAAATGGGAAGGGTATTACTTCTTCATTTTTAGGTGGGTACTATGCATTAATAATCAAAAAACTCAGAGATGTAACTCTTGCTTAAAACAGACTAATCCTTTTTGCAAAACTACTTTAAATTTCATGGTACCACAGAATCACCTAGAATGAGAATGTTGTCTTTCAACTTGCCTCATAAAATAAACTGAGGTGTGAAGAGCAAGCCTCCCTCACAAAGAAGCAGGCAAATTTGGATACAAATGCACATGCCAAATCTTAAGGTGAGTTTTTCTGATATTTTGTATGTTCTAAATCTTCACAGAAACCAGAAAAAAAAGCAGTAAAGGCTCCATGTTTCAGTCAAAAATTCAATCTCCCTGAAAATACTACGTAACCCAGTTGGCATCATTCCCTAAGATATAGGAGTTAACAAAAAAACTATTCTATACTGCATCATAAATAAACTATTATCGGGGACTTAAACATCTTGCAAAGACATAAAGGTCCATCCTGAACCTAAATGTGTCTGAGAAGTTGTACTGTGGCTACAACTTCACGTTTGTATCATTCTACCTTATTAGCAAGCTACCTTTCTAGGTTAACAGTTCTATCAAATATGAATATGAAAGTTTATTTTTTGGCTTGGTGCCCATAGTACAATGGTTACAGCACCAGCCATGTACACCAAGGCTGGTGGGTTTGAACCCAGCCTGGGCCAGCTAAACAACAATAACAACTACAACAACAACAACAAAATAGCGGGGCATTGTGGCAGGCACCTGTAGTACCAACTACTTGGGAGGCTGAGACAAGAGAATTGCTTCAGCCCAAGAGCTTGAGGTTGCTGTGAGCTGTGATGCCACAGCACTCTACCGACGGCAACATAGCGTCAAAAAAAAAGTAAGTTTATTTTTAATAATACAATGTCGCAAATTATGGCCAACCAACATCTTTTCACCAAATACTTCAAGAATAAAAAATGAATGAGAATCTTGGCTCGGCACCTATTGCTGAAGTGGCTAAGGCACCAGCCACATACACCAGAGCTGGTGGGTTCGAATCCAGCCCGGGCCTGCCAAGCTATAACAACTATAACCAAAAAATAGCTGGGCGTTGTGGTGGGTGCCTGCAGTCCCAGCTACTTGGGAGGCTGGGGCAAGAGAATCACTTTAGCCCAGGAGTTGGAGGTTGCTGTGAGCTGTGATGCCATAGCACTCTACCCAGGGCAACAGCTTGAGGCTCTGTCTCAAAAAAAAAAAAAAAAAAAAAGAGAGAATCTTTACAAAAATATACAGAGACACCACAAATTGGCAGCTGCCCATAACATTAAACAAACTGGATTCTTAAAAGTGGCTTCTCAACAGCATATTTTAATTATATGCTGGTACAGGGAAAACTAACAAGTGATTAAGTATCATTGCAACATTGTATTCCTGATAATTTAAGTAAACCAACCTATGAGAAAAATGAATGATACATGCCTAAAAATTATCATGAAGTATCAGTGGCCACTAGATTTAGGACTAGTCCCAGACCTTGATCTAGATTTTGACCTAGACCTAGACTGTGGTCTTGACTGAGATTTGGATCCAGGTGGTTCTTTTTTCTTTGATTCCTTTTTATATCTTGAGCCAGACTTATAATGTGTTTTGGAATCTGGTTTTTTTTTTTTTTGCAGTTTTTGGCTGGGGCTGGGTTTGAACCCACCACCTCCGGCACATGGAGCCGGCGCCCTGTTCCTCGAGCCACAGGTGCCACCCTTGGAATCTGTTTTAGAGGTGCCTCTGGTTTTGGTGTGAGATGCAGACCTAGAACGTGATTTAGCCTTCATTTCTTTCTTGGGCTGGGACTTGGACCAGGATCTTGAATTGGATTTAGATCTTGAAAAAGATCAATTTTGGTGTTTAAATCTATCCTTGCTGGAATGGCTTCTGCTACACTGTGGTCTTCCAGTCAGTCTATTTCTAGGACTATAGGATCTTCTATAATTGTCATCAAGAAACCGACTTCTTGATCTCCTTCTTTCATAACTTCAGTTCTAGGACATCTATATCTATCATAATCCTCATAGCATGAAGAACTATGCACATTTCTTCCTTCCTTGGCTTTCATCTGATTTGGTGTCTTCCAATCTCCCTATGCAAACTATATTTCAATTCCATGTCCACAAATCCATTTTCTGTCCAAACCAAGCAAAGCATAGAAACCAGCCTGAGCCAGAGTAAGACCCTCTCTCTAAAAAACTAGCCACGCCTTGTGGTGGGCAACAGTAGTCCCAGCTACTCAGGAAGCTAAGGCAAGAGAATCGCTTAAGCCCAAGAGTTTGAGGTTGCTATGAGCTGTGACACCATATCACCCCATAGCACCCTACTGAGGGCTACAAAGTGAGACTCTGTCTCAAAAAAATAAAAATAAAAATAAAAATAAATAATCTTTCTTTTTCCTGGTTGGGTGCCTGTAGCTCAGTGTTTAGGGCACCAGCCATATGCTCCGGATTCAAACCCGGCCCAGGCCTGCTAAACAAATAATAGCTGGGTTTTGTGGTGGGTATCTGCAGTCCCAGCTAGTAGGGATGCTGAAGCAAGAGAATGTCTTGAGCCCAAGAGCTTGAGGTTGTTGTGATCTATGATGCCATAGCATTCTACCAAGGATGACAAAGTGAGACTGTCTCAATAAAATAAAAAATAAAAAATAAAATACTTTTTTTTTCAGGTGGCACCTGTGGCTCAGTAGGTAGGGCACTGGCCCCATATACCAAGGGTTCAAACCTCGGTGTGGGTTCAAACCCAGCCCTGGCCAAACTGCAACCAAAAATATAGCCAGGCATTATGGCGGGCACCTGTAGTCCCAGCTACTTGGGAGGGTGAGGCAAGATAATCACCTAAGCCCAAAAGCTGGAGCTTGCTGTGAGCTGTGATGCCACAGAACTCTTCTGAGGGCAATAAAGTGAGACTCTGTCTCTACAAAAAAAAATTAATAATAATAATTTGTTTTTTCTTTTACTGTGTCTATGGTTCTACAATTGCCTGACATGGCCTCCCCCCAGCCCCATGGATTTTCTAACTTTTTGGTACTCTGCTTAGATTGACCTAATTTTCTCCTTAATCAAATCTTCAGGCACCAGCAGTGCCTGTGGCTCAAAGGAGTAGGATGCTGGCCCCATATGCCGGAGGTGGTGGGTTCAAACCCAGCCCTGGTCAAAAACTAAAAAAAAAAAAAATCTTTAGGCAACAATTTATTACCATTAAAAATGACCTAATAAGTTTTATGTTTATGATTGTTAAAAGTCCTTTTTGGGGGGTAGATATAACACAGCCACAAAGAATGCTAGCGTTTATTTACCCAGTAAAAGACAACAACATTTAAAAGCCTAGGCCAGGGAGCTAACCTGATGGCAGGAGGATTGGAGCTGCATTTCCAGGCAATGCTTTCAGACTTCCTGTGCACTCTGAAAGCTGTGAAAAATGTACTGCATCTTGATAAGGAAATCAATTACTTGCCTCATTCTGAGAAAAGAGAATGAAAGGCTTAAAAAAATCATAATAACCAAAACAGTAAAAATAAAACAAACTGGGAAGAGACATATGTTTTAAGCTAGTGTGGCTTTGCCTAAAAATAAAGTCTTTATGCCTTCAAATATTCACAGTGATTTTTATTCCTTCATTCTTGAGTCCTCCAAAATTCCTGGAAACACCTACCTAAAAGCAGCTGCCAGCCTTTAAACACACCCAATGTCATCGTATCTCAGCTTGTCAGGACAGTCGCGGGAACAGAGCCACCTCCAATCCTCACCACTACAGACATCCCATTCAAGAATTTGCAGGCTTGCTGGCCTGGCAGTGGAAAACAAATTTAGTTTCCAGGGGCAAGTTACACATAATCTTTTTTTCTCAACTGGGTTTCCATCATGCTCTTTTTGGCTCTCACTGTTGCCTGCAAAAGCCTGGCTGATAGGAAGTGAAGCAAGGACACATTTTTCAAAGCCCCCCCCAGTCTTCCTAATGGGTCATTCTTGATGAGCAACAGAGAGACAGAATATTTTTACTTCCTGATCGACCAAAGCTACCTCGAGCAATTTCAGCCATTTCATTATCTTCTCTGTTTCACAAATGCCATTTTTCCAGCCCAGGAAGCCATAAAGCTAATGTCTTAGGAGATTCAGAATTTTATTAAACATTTATTTGCATTACTCAAAAGTGAATGTATGTTAGCTTGATCAAAAAAAGAATGACCTTTTTTTAAAGGGGAAGGAAAAGTGGTAAATAAAAGATGCAATGCATTTGCCAGCAGATGCTGAAGGCTTATAAGATTTTCTTTTTCCTAAAATAAATAAGAGGCTGGAGGAGAAAATGTCTCACACGTTGGCTGAGCTGGTGTATCCGTGGATTGTGGTGATTAATTTTAGGTGTTAACTCGATTAAGAAATACCCAGAGACCTGGTAAAGCCTTATTTGGGGTGTGTCGGGGAGGGTGTTTCCAGAGGAGGGTGGTATGTGAGTCTGAGTAGACTGGGTGGAGAAGAGCCACCCTCAAGGTGGGCGGACACCATCCAATCAGCCCAGGGCCTAGGAAGAAAAAATAAAAAAAAAACAGACAAGCCTGGGCCCAGTGGCTCACACCTGTAATCCTGGCTCTCTGGGAGGCCAACACAGGAAGATTGCTTGAGTACAGGAGTTTGAGCCCCGCCTGGGCAACATAGTGAGACCCTGTCTCTACAAAAAATTTAAAAATTAGCCAGGCATGGTGGCACTTTGCCTGTTGTCCCTCAGGAGGCTGAGGTGGAAGATCACTGGAGCACAGGAGTTTGAGGCTGCAGTGAGCTATGATCATGCCACTGCACTCCAGCCTGGGCAACAGAGTGAGACCTCTGACTCTATTTTTAAAAAGAGAGGAAAAAAAACCAAGTATGCCAAGCTATCTGCTGCAGCTAGGATACATTCTCCTGTCCTTGGACAATAATTCCAGACAATAGGCTCTGCACCTGTAGCTCAGCGGCTAGGGCGCCAGCCACATACACCAGAACTGGTGGGTTCGAACCCAGCCCGGGTCTGCCAAAAAACAATCACAACTACAACCAAAAAATAGCTGGGTATTGTGGCGGGCGCCTATAGTCCCAGCTACTTGGGAGGCTGAGGCAAAAGAATCGCTTAAGCCCAAGAGTTTAAGGTTGCTGTGAGCTGTGACACTGCGACACTCTAACAGGGTGATATAGTGAAACTCTGTCTCAAAATAACAATAATAATAATAATAATAATAATTCCAGGGTGGTGCCCGTGGCTCATTGAGTAGGGCACCGGCCCCATATACTGAGGGTGGCAGGTTTGAACCCAGCCCCGGCCAAACTGCAACAAAAAAATAGCTGGGCGTTGTGGCGGGCACCTGTAGTCCCAGCTACTCAGGAGGCTGAGGCAAGAGAATTGCCTAAGCCCAGGAGTTGGAGGTTGCTGTGAGCTGTGATGTCACAGCACTCTACTAAGGGCAATAAAGTAAGAGTCTGTCTCTAAAAA